>JMSD01000082.1:56156-75769 GCA_000715435.1 Paramecium caudatum | reverse complement strand
TAGTGATTTCTTTTTTTAAATATTCGATCATTAATTATAGTATTATGGGTTTTCAATAATATTAATAATAAAATGGCTTGTCATTTTGTGAATGAATAAGAAGTCCTTGAATATGCCTCAATGACAAATCTACAATAAGATGATAGTTCTGGGGAACAGAGTGAGAGCGGGTCGTCGTGTTAAGTAAGAAACCCTATCCTCTTGAAATCAGAATCCCAATTCTCAGAGAGTGATTTATCTAATAAAATTAAATTGCCTAGGGGAGGCAGTGTTGTGATGACTTCGTAGGGAGCCATCCAATTTAGTATAGTTCCAGAAACCTTGAAGGACAGCATAAACATGGGGCTTGATGTTCCAGGGATATTCATAGTGCCAACTCACAGGTTTGATAAGAGATTTTGCTTATCAGTAGCTGAATTCGAGTTCCCTGCTTATTTCAGTTTCTTTGTGAAGAAAAAGCGAGTCACTCTAATCACTGATAAATAAGGTGAGGAGGCAATTCGAGCAATTTTTCAAGAAACCTTATTGGGGCCAAAGGATTTGTCAACATTTGCAGAGGACTTCACAGCTGAGTATCCATTCCGCCCTGATCTCGCCAAGGAATTGAATCATTTTGCAAAAAACCCCTTTAACCCAGTAGAGCCTCTCACAGTAGATTTATTGATCAATTTTGCTATTTTTGATGAGAATGATTAAGTGAATTTGGGGTAGGTAGTTGTTAAGAAAGAGAATTAAAAATTTGTGATCATAGATAATGGTAAAGAGATAGCAAGAATGAAAAATAAAGTAGAAATTTTGATTGATGATGCTAAGTCTAGTGCTTACATCAAGTATGGTTTATTTGCAAATCCAGGTGATTAAGTGAATGTCGAACATTATTAAGAATAGACATTTCAGCCACCTACATTTGGAGTGACAATTTTGGGTTGTTCACATGGATTTGATCCAAAAGGTTCAGTATCTGGGTATATATTTTGGATTAATGGACTTGGAGTGATGTTGGATCCACCTCCTTTTACTACTTTATTGCTTAGAAAACATGGAATTCCTAGTAGATTAGTGAGATGGGTCATTATTTCTCATAATCATGCAGATCATGATGCGGGAACATTTTAAAAGTTATTAGAATCAGAGAAAACTGTTTTGATTTCCACTAAAACAATTAAAGATAGTTTTGTCAGAAAATACTCAGCCATGACAGGATTCAGTATTCAATATATTGAATCATTATTTAATTTTGAAAGAGTAATTGTAGGAAATCCACTTAAAATTAATGGTGCCTCATTTGAATTCCATTATTCCTTGCACAGTATACCATGCATATGCTTCACAGTTAGAGTAGGAGATTAATCAATTTACTTTAGTGGTGATACATTCTATGAACCAAGTGGTTTGAAGGCTATGTTTGAGAAAGGAGTGTTGACTGAAGAAAGATATAATTACTTAATAAGTGATGAAAAATGGAAGAGCAGTCTAATACTTCATGAGGCTGGAGTACCACCTATTCATACACCTGCTAAATTATTAGCTCTCTTACCCTCTGAAGTTAAAGAAAAAATAAGATTAATACACGTGGCTGGAAAAGATATTCCACCTGATTCAGGATTAAGAGTTCCTTTGACTGGTTTAGAGAATACTATAATATTGATTAGTAGTGGTAATGATCCTAAACTTCATACAATATCAGAATTAACATTAATAGAAAATATTGATTTGTTTAAATAGGCAAACATACATTAAGTAAGATAAATATTTGAATGTTCAAATGTGAAATATTTTGAACCAGGGTAAAATATTTGTGTAGAGGATGAAATAGGAAATGAATTCTACGTTGTTTAAAAAGGAACTGTTAAAATTCATTCTTAAAATCCAGAGTATGCATTTGTTAAGTATTTACATTATGGTGATTATTTTGGAGAAGGATGCTTCTTTAATTAAAGTAAGAGAAGAGCAAATGCAACAGCATAGAGTCACTGTTAATTGATAGTGTTAAGTAAACCAGATTTTTTAAGAATTTTCCAAGAAGGTGGAGTGATGTAAAAATTATAGACTCTATAAACTGCAAGATCATATAGTAAGATTATGGAATAGAATAAATTCTTTTCATAATTAACATCTTATTAAAAGATTTAATTAGAATTATTACTAAATAGTCCTAAAATATATCCTAAACACTCCACTATTTAATCATATGGAGTGATGGCAACAGTTGCATTTTTTGTGGTATCTGGCAAAATTTAAGTAATCCTACCTTCAGATTTCATCATTCAATAATATGATGGATAGCCAATAAAAATTAATAGATAAGAATCTGTGGCAAGTGATAGGTAAAGCAAAATAGAATAGCAATAATAAAGTATAGAATAAAAGAAGAAAAGATTATCATTACCTGTAAACTTACCATTATTTGAGAAACCAATGATTCAAACACCTGAAAGATCAGAAAAATCATCAATTAGTGAAATTAAAGTAATAATATATAAAATTTAGTCATTCTTTTTAACAAGTGGAATGTTTTTTGGAGAAATAGATGCTATTGTTAGATAATCAAGAACAAGTACAATTGTAGAAGCAGTAGAAGAAACAGAAGTAGTAATATTGGATTCATCATCATTAAGATCATTTTTGGCAGATAATCCAGGATTACTTGTTCTATTTTAGGAAAGTATCATAATCGAATGAGATTATTATATAAAAATCAAAAACTAACTGAAAATTATGCAAAAACAGGTCTATGATCACTTCCCAATACATCAAAGTTTGCATCATAATTTTATAATTATATTGTCCATGATTGATGATCATCTAAATTATTGGAAGTTGATGACTTTTTTGAGCTCATCATTCTATTCTCTTTAAATAATATTCTGTCACACCATCCAGGGATTCTAAAATCATTCCCAACCGCCCATTGATTCATATTTTCCAATAACTTATATGTTGGTGGAAAGAATATCATTCCTTCCTTAAATTCAGATTAATAATCTTTATATTAAAAATAAGTACTTAATTTATTGATTCTACTTTAATACATTTAATCTTTTCCTAACCAACTAAAGAAGTCTGAATGACTTTTAATTGTATTAGTTGTTATTTTATCATTAATACGTGAATTAAAATCACCAGTCCATATAACATAATCATATGGTACATTTTTATGACTACTAAATACTTGATTTTAAAAGGTACTCTCTAATTATGAGAATTAAGATTATCTTTTTGGTTCTGCATTCTGACCACTCTCTAGATGACTATTAGCAAATAAAAATATTTTCTCATTTACGCTAACTGATATTCCTATACCCCCCTTATTTCCAACTATACCCATAAACCCTTAAGAGAGTGTATAAGATTTCGGATTCTTGATTCTAGGAACAAGAGCTTCTCGTACAAATACAATTAAGTGCATTGCATTCAGTGATGTTGAATGTACTTTAACATAATTCTTTCCAAATTCTTCTCTTAATTTAGCTTCCCAACTATCTTTTGATTCACAGAGTAGTGATATAGCTATACTTCTTTAACATTCTTAAGTTCCAATAACTATTAAATCATGTTAAACAGTTTCAATATTAAATAGTCTTTTAAGTGAATAACCTGGTATCATTCCATGCATATTCCAAGTAATGACTAGTAATTTAATTTCATTTTCAAATGACCATTACTATCTTATTTAATTTTGCCACTTATATGAACATTTATGATTAAGATGAAGCATTTCTTAATTGAGATGTCCAATTAATTTTTAATCTTTCTCATACTCTTTGAAGAATTTCTCATTAAATAGTGGAAAGGGTATCGGATCCTCTGTCAGGCTTACATTCATTATTAAAATAAATGTAAAAATCAAAAAAGACAAAAAAAATAGAAGAGTTCCAAGATCTGGATCCAACAGAGTAATTCCCAGCCCGTCGTATCAGTCGTACAGTTGGCTATCAAAACAGTGAATCAATTTAAGAGGAAGATGAAGAACAATCTTCATCAAGTTTGCATTTCAGAAAACCGAAGTTGCCTTTTCTTAATTCCACCATCCAATAGCCATGCGAATATAGTGGTAGTGATATGAAAGTGCCAACAATATACACAAACTTACAGTCTAATAAAAGTTTTGAAAAGAACCTCTTCAATTAGGAGTCAAAGAAGTATATAATTGACAATTTTAGTGGCAGCAGATTGTTTGAGGTGTCAGGATTGGACATCCATCAAAACTCTCCTCAATCTGATTCAGTATATTATTGAATTATTTAGATGAAATCATATTTAATGAGTAGAAATAAAACACCAACAATAAATTCGTAACATGTAAAGGGTATCATCAATAGATTTATACAAAATATTCGTAAAAAATACAATATGTCACTATTTAAGGATATTACTCTCATAGATGAATCAACTACAAGTATATTTAAATTTTAGCTAGTTTAACCGAATACTTACAGATGGTTTACATCAGTATATTTTATATTAACATCATTAATCCACATTGTTTCGGCTATTTTTATTCCAATTAAAGTGACTAATGATGATCAACTATATCTGATAAGTTTAATTGTTCACATACTAGTGCTTATGTAAATTGCAGCAGATCTTCATTTTAGAAGAGGTCCCTTTCATCTTAGTGAGGGTAAGTTTGTAGGCAATTACAAGGATGAAAATAAATTGATTCCTGATTTACTAAGATTGATGTTTACATTACTATTGTTTGCTGATTATGAGGTTGATTTGAGATACATATTAATTCCATTCTTGATACTTCAATTAGTTAGACAAAGAGAGAAATTCGAGAATATCTATACATCAACATAATTGATTGTATACATAGCAGTTTTGTGGCTTACTCTAATTATGGGTTTTGCTTGTCTTTTAGAAACTGAGGAAGGGTTGTCATATTCACTTGCACTGGCTGTTTCCATACTCACACATAGTGGAACAATTTATTTAGAAGTCACTCAAGAAAATTCATTTTTAGTTCAAGCATATATGATAATATGCACATTTAGTATGATTTATACAGCATCTGTTGTGTTTATTTGGATTAAACCAAGTATTAAATTAGAGGAAGAGAAAGAGAAACATTTAGCATCTTTTTTGGCCGGCATAAAAAATAAGAACATAGATTATGGGTTATAGTGTCGTTGTTATTCGTATTTGGAATATATTGTTGATGTAAACTTGTTTTTCACCTAAAGATTAGGAAGACATTACTAAAACAAGGGATATTTTGGCTAAAAAACTATCTCCTGGTCTCTAAGAAGAGTTACAAGTTTCAATACGTTCTAAAATGGTCGATAAAATAAAATTATTTAATAGATTTTCAGCTAGTCTGAAATAACAATTAATTTATTGGTTTGATATGGCTTAATACAATCCAGAAGAAAATATAATTTAAGTATTGATAATCATATGCTAGGAACATTAAGTTGAAGATTTTTGTCTTTATTTTATCCTTAAAGGAAAAGTGAAAATACAATTCCAAGGATACTTTCAAGGTAAACCAAAACGAACCTTTCAAACCTTAACGGAAGGATAAACTTTTGGTGAATTTTCATTTATTAGTGGAATACCGCCTTATATATCGATCAATAGTTAGGGTTTGACTACTGTACTAAAATTGAGAAGATCTGACTTCTTGGAGATTATTAAGACTTTCCCACTTGACAATGAAAAGTTTTGTCTCTTTAAGGATAATACTCAATAAAATCATAATGTTTTTGAATGCAATTATTGCCATGAGTATGGACATCTTTTATTTGAATGTTAATATCTGCAATATTATCCTGATAAATTGGATGTGATTGAGAAACACATCTACCCTCATATGCAAGAACGTACAAAAATAGAAAGAAGATCCAAAGAACCAAAGGCCCTGTTACTTTTATTTGTCGTAGGAGAGAGAGCAAAACAATATTAGTAAAAATTATCGCAGGAAGTCATGACATCGGAGGACTTCCCGATGTCATCGTAACTTCCATATAGTGAAAGTATCATTATCCTTGATATATATATATATTAAATTTACATAGATCAGACGCAGCAATCAGCCTCCTATTTAAGCAAGACGCAATCCATCCATAAGTATAGTCCAGATCAGATGAGCGAGAATCCAGACAGTGGAGAAGATTAACTATACGAAGAATTGGCTATTGATCCAGTACTAAGAAAACAATAGAATAAAACAACACTTAGGACAGCTGGATTCCCTTTCATGTCTGAAACACTAGGTACTAAGGTTCATAAGCCTATGATAGAGAACTTACATAAAGAAAAACTGCAAGTTATTTCTGAAGCTTCATAAAGTAAGTAATTAGATACACTCAATTCAAAAGAAGATCTATTGAGTAAGTAGAGTAGTACTTCTTAGGCATTTGCCAAGAAGAGTCATCTTTACTCTGCTGCTCGATCCATGCATGCTAAATTAACATTTAGATATCAGTAACAATAATCTGGGACACCATTAGAAGATTAAATTCAATTTTAATAATAATAAAATTCAATAAGATAAACATCTAATAGATCAAATACATATTCAAATCCATTATCAAATAATCTATCTAACAATCCATCCAGTAATTCTAAAGCTAATACAAAATCAGCTAGAGTGTCTCCTACATAATTCTAACAACCTAAGAAGAAAGAAGATAAAGGAACACATAGTGATTAATCACTATCTGATTAGTAGAGACATACAAATAGAAAAAAAAGTACAAAGACTGGTACAAAAGTTAGTATTCTAAATTAAATGTCATAATTTTAAGTGTTTAACACTCCAGATGTATGTATATTAGTAAATTAGAATCATCATTATGAATATAATGATCTTGTGTTGAGTAGATTTGAAAAAATGCATATATTTGAACATTACAATCCACACAATAACTATGATTATGTTATAGCAAGATATGATGCTTAACGTACAAACAATTTCCATCGAATAAGAAGATTGAAGACATCTAGATATACAGTTAAATGTTTTGTCTCAACCAAGATCAAAAGGATTCGAAAATTATTAGAAACTTAATCATGATTAATATTTTATATAATTACAAATGGATACTCTTTAAATCAATCAGAGAGGAATAACTTTCATGGAATAAGAATAATATGAAGAAGCAATCAAAGAATTTGATTCAGCTTTACTAATTTAGCCACTAAATTAGTTTGCAATTTATAATAAGGGTGTTTGTTACAATAGAATGAAAAAATATGAAGAAGCAAACTCATATTTTGACTAAGCTCTCGCCATAGATCCATGTTATGTTTAAGTTTATTGTGATAAAGGTAATTTATATAAATATAAGTGCTTTGACACTTAAACTTCAATATCGAATTGAAGAAGCAATATCTTGTTATAGAAGATCTATTGAAGTTAATGAGTCATATTACCCAGCATTAATAAATTTAAGTGAAACATATATAGAATTATAAAAATAATAATAATAATACAAAAATATATAATTTTTTATAACCATATAAAAAAATAGGGGGAACTTTCTGGATTAAATTAAATAAAAAAGTGAACTAACAGAATTATGATGTTTTGAGATTTAAAAACGAATTCTTGAAAACCTCCAATAATTATTATTAATGAGAACTAGTATCCTTGTAATTCTTTTGATTGCTGCCGTATCCGCTTCAACACGAGTGAAGCTTGATTATACATCAAAGCGATCAATTGCTGCAGTTTTGTCTTAAGTTGAGGCTAAGCTTAAAAATAAGGCCCCATTAGACGCTATCCTAAATGTCTTGACAAGTTTCAAGGAGGCAGTAAGTGTTGAATAGGTCACACACGATGAAATTAGATCAACATAAGAAGCAGAATGTGAATCAGAAAACGAATACAGAGAGGGTGAAGTAACATAAGCTAAGAACGTTCTGAGAGACTCCACAGCTTAATTAAATGTATGTGAAACTTCAAAAATGAGAGCTACAAATTAAATGGAAGTAAATTAACAATAAACATTTACTGCTGAATCTCATATGAATTAAATATTGAATGCTGCCGACTAAGAAGCAGTTTATTTCAAGAAAAGAGGAAGAGATTATGAGGACTCTCTCCATGCAATTGATGAAGCCTCAGATATCTTAGCAGCTATCTATGGTGGATCAGGAAGTTTTGCTGAACTTTCCAGAGTTTCAAAAGTGATGCTCCAAACTTCATTCAGTATTAAGGAGACAGCTAGATTTGCTCCAATTTTATTTGCCTTTTCATAAATGGCATCATAAAAGGATAATTTTGATGAGTCAGTTCTTGAGAGAATAGCTCAACTTTTGGAAACTTTGAGAGGAGATATCCAAGAAGCTTATAATGATTATGCTACATCAAATGCATCATCAGTTGCTGCATTCAATGATTAGAAAGAGAGAATTGGATCAACTTTGAGCAGACTCGAAGCATAAAGTGAAAGACTTTAAAACAAATTAGATCACTTATCATCATGTATTGGAACTAATTCAGCAGTTGCATAGGCTGCATCAAATAAACTTTAAAGAAATCAATAACTTTGGGATTAAGCTTAAGCATTATGTGCAACTTTTGATAATGAATACAATTTCGCTACTTAAGCCAGAAGAAATGAACTTAAGTTAGTTGCAGAATTAGAAGAAATGGTCGCTGCCAGATTCGATTAAGTTGAGGATGAAAATCATGAAAGAAATTAAAGAATTTCACAACATTGATATATAAGCTTAAATTTCATAACTTATATAAAATAGGATAAATTTGCATAAATATGCAATTAAATCATTGGTGATCAATTGTTTGACTATCTGCACGACGAACTCGACTGAAATGACTCTTTTTCATGAGGTCATCCTTTTGTTCTTTCTTATTAAAACTGGACTTTCTCATTAATTTTTATTATTATTGGGTTTGCTACTGGACAACCTCTTCTTCATCAGGTTGTGTCTTTATTCTCACTTCTTTAACTGCATTTACGAATGCAAGTCCTTTTTCCGGATCGAATTTTGGTTAAAGGGCAATGTATGAGTCTCTTTTAACAACATTATTTTTATCAGAATTTGACCCTTTCGATGAAGCTGAGGAGTGGCGAGAGATGTTGCATGATTTCACCATATTGACACTTTTATTTTACTGCATGAAAATCGATAATTTATTATTGCAAAATAATATTTAATACTCCATAAATATCACAATTCTTCTACTTACTTTAAATAAAAGAATCTTCCTTAATGTACTGGATTAACTTCATGTGGTAATTCCACTAAATAAACAGGTGTTAATGCCCCTTCCTCAATTGTTAGATCAGCTTCTTATCCAGCCATATCTGTTTTTACCCATCCTGGACAACAAGAATATACTTAAATGTGTTTTTTTTAAACTTCTTAATTTTAAGGAAGTGTTGTTACATAAGTATTTATACATAATTTACTAATACCATAACCCCAACTAGGCCATCCTTTTTCAGCATAGGTGTCTAGATTACATAATATATTACTATTTCCAACAGCATCATAAAACTCTTTAGCAAGGGCAAAAACATATTCTCTAGAGTTTACTTTCTTGAATCTATTTTTCAAATCATCAGATTTCAAATATTTAGTTTTACCAGCTGATGAACCTACTGTGATTATTTTACCATTTTAATTTAAAAGAGGAAGGAATTTTTCTGTTAATTCCACTGTTCCATAGAAGTTAGTCTTAAAAGTAAATGAAACAACTTCTTAATTGAATTCATCTCCCTTAATAGCGACTCCAGCATTATTGATTAGGACATCAGCATTAAGAAATTTCTATTAATATTCTGTCAAGAATTTGTCAATACTATTTGAATTACTGATATCTAATTCAATAGTTTGTATTTTTTCTTCAGGTAACTAAATATATTCAACCATACATTATATTTTTAGATCAATTGTGCTCTTGATTTTTCTGCTAGTTCGACATTTCTACAGGCCATAACCAATCTGTATGGTTTTTATGCCAAATTCTCCAAAATACCGAATCCTACTCCTTTGTTGGCTCCTGTGATGACAACTGTTTTTAATTGATTCATATTATTTTAATTTCTAAATTCCTAACTTGGATTTACTATGTTTATTGATCGGATTCTGAAGAATGCTGTGGGTTTAGGATATCTGAAATGGGGTGCAATTTTGTTAGCAGCAAATGGGGCAGGTGTGTACACATACTATCATCAGAATCGTGATAAGAATGACCTTGAAGCATATTAATTATCTGCTACTCGATATGCATCAACTTAGGCAGGAAAGATTGCTCAAATATCAATCCCTAAATGGCTACGTTCACCACTCTTTACATTCTTTGGATATGTGTACGATGTTAACTATTCTGACATAATTGACCCTTTGGATAGTTTTGAAAATTTTCAACAGTTTTTTACTCGTAAAGTGAAGCCTAGGGAATTCCCAAAGGAAAGTAATAAATTGATAGTACCTGCTGACTCAAAGGTGCTATCATTTTGTGAAATAAAAGATGACTCCCCTATCTTAGTTAAGGAAGTAAAGTACAAGTTGGGTTACTTTCTTACAGGACAATAAAATTTTGAGTTTAATGAGAAGGTGATTTAGGATGCTAAGAAACGCAAGGACACTAAACTATATTCAGTAATATTTTACTTGGCTCCAGGAGATTATCATAGATATCATTTACCTTGTGATTTTGCACTTAAATCACGTAGCCATATGGTAGGACACTTAGCACCTGTAAAGATAAGTTACATATCTAAATATAGAGTGTATGAAACTAATGAAAGAGTAGCTTTATTTGGGACTTATCCTTTTGGATTAATGAGTATTGTGTTAGTGGGTGCAACGAATGTTGGTTCAATGACTTTAAATTATGACAAAGAATTTAGTACAAATTAGAAGGCTACAGAGTTATATAATTATAAACATTACGATTAATTGATAAATTTATAGAAAGGTTCAGAATTAGGAATGTTTAGATTGGGATCAACAGTTGTAATGATATTTGAAGCATAAAATGTAAATTGGAAGATAGAAGAGGGGTAGAAATGTAGGTGGGGTGATGTTTTTGCTGAAGTGAATTGAATATAATATTAATGGCAATAAAAACAATTAATAATTAAGAAGTCTCATTCAGTTACCTATACGTGGTGGTGTCTTACATTGTGGTCAAATATTTCTTTGAACAATTCATCAATCTGCGGTAACTTGATTAGTTGTCAGTCAAGCAAATGCCTATGCATATTGAACATACTCTTGGAATTACATAAAAATAATTTAAGAGAAGTCAGCAATTTTATTATGATAAATTGTAATCCTTATATGTATTAGAGATCATTTGAAATGTATACAAAATCCATTAAGACAGCTATTGAAATAATTGTCATTCTTTGTGGTGTGATGCCCTTCATATGGGAACGTACTGTCACATTCTTTAAAATGGATCCACATTCAGAGGTACATCGAATCATGATTGATAGTTTTAAAGAGGATTGGCATATATATTTGTTGAATTCTTGCGACTAAAGTTGATTGATGTACCAAATAACTTTTACAATACTCATGTGATTGAGAAGCGTTATGATCTTAGTTAGATATCATTTGCACTGCAGTTTAGTGATTTAGTGATTGAGTCTGCACTTTGGGTAGTTTTCGTCCCAATCCTATTGTATTGTTACTTATATGTTGCAGAATTAGGAGGAGAATATTTCTTTATAGCAGTATTTTATATCTCTATTTAGATGCAATTTTTTGTACTTGCAATGGCAATTGTGTCAAGTTTAGTCTACCCAAATTATATTCAACCATTATTTAATGATTTTGAGGAATTAAGAGAAGGGCCATTAAGGGGGTCAATTAGATCATTGGCAATAAAGACGAAATTTCCTTTGGATAAGATTCTAGTCATGGATGGTTCAAAGAGATCAGATCATTCAAATGCCTATTTTTTTGGAATGTATAGTAAGCGTATTGTGTTGTATGACACTTTAATTAAGAATTTAACAGATTAAGAAATAGTGGCAGTAGTTGCACATGAAATGGGTCATTGGAAATACAAACACCCTTATATAAAGTTAGCATTCTTCTGTATAAAGAGTATTATAATTATTAAAATAGTTTTGATTACTTTTTATGTATTTGGATTTTATAGGGATTCTGACATGGTATTTTTGAGTTTTGGGTTTAAGGAGAAGTCAATTTTCATAGGATCTGCATTGTTTTTCTCCCTCTTTGAACCCATGAATACTCTCTTTTAGATTGTGGAATTGGCCATCTCTCGTTTTTTTGAGTAGTAGGCCGACAGATTTGCAAGTATGTAGGGATATGGTGTGCATTTGATGGCAGGATTGATAAAGTTATTTAAGCATAATTCAACGAATTTGATGATTGACCCTATATATTAGTGGTACTACAATAGTCATCCTTCGTTATTCGAAAGATTGAAGTATCTACATCGATTGAGATGATTAATTCATTACTTTTTGTAGTTTATAAATCTCAAACATAAAACCATAAATTTAATGAATGTGTATGATCTTCTGGCTGAGTTCGTTAGGGAGCAACATTTGATAACTGACAAGTATTCTAGGATATTGGCGTCGCTGCAAAATCTTACGCCTCTAAACTTGAGAAAAAGAAATGATAGAAAAATTAAACAGAAGAAGAAGTGTTAACATTGTGGTAAAGAATACACAAGTCGATTACCACTATAACACCACATCCAGAAGTACCATACATTAGTGGAGATAAGTGATTTGGGTTCAAATAAATGAAGGATTTATGTAGGACAGAAATCCTCAAATTTAAAATGATTTTATTAATAAAATATGGAAGAATATTCAATACATGAACTCTTAACAAGAGAAGATATAATGGAATGGGCTTTTTCCCTTGATGAACCTTAAAAGAAGACCAAATTGGATAATTAAGTACCATAAATTAGTAGTTCTGCTACAATAAATCGTGCATAATTTGAAAATATGTATAAGAAAAAGTATCCATAAAAGAATTCCTCATCATCCTTGATCCTATAATTGAAGAGCTAAAATAAATAGTTGAGAGAAATGATTAGATTAAATACAGAAGTGTATGAATAGCTATAAAAGCAAATTAATTGAATTTTATATAAATAATAAAAGTATAACTTAAACATGGATCAAGCAAATAAATTACAGTACCAATAGTAGGTTGAAAAATATTTGGAGAGAAATAAAGTATATCACATATTTGAGGATATGCTCAAATCTCTAATCATAAAGAAACCAGATGATCCAATCCAATATCTCATCAATAAATTGCAAGAGCCTGAAAGTATTGTTTCTTATATTGTAAGCTAAGAAGATATTTGTGGTAGGTCCACCAGGATCTAAGTTAAGAGAGTTGTCACTTACTCTTGCAGAATATTTGAATTTCCACTTTGTATCAATAGGTGATCTCATAGAGAAGGAGTTGAGCAAAAAATCATAATTAGTAATTAATATTCTAATCATAGAGTCAATAAATTTAAGATTCTTTGGACAAATATTAGTATGTTAGTGATGACATTGTTATTAATATTGCACTTAATTAGATTCATCATTTAGAGGCCGATAAAAAGAATTTTATATTTGAGGGATTCCCTAAGACTCGTGTTTAAGGATTAGCATTTTAGAGAGAAGGCATCATTCCAGATGCATTTCTCATTTTAGAAATGTCAGAGGAAAAAGTATTTTCTTGCTGTCTAAAGAAATTAGACACAGAACCATTTAATAAGTTAGGTAACAAATAGGACTTAGCTCATTAACATTGTTTAGAATATTAATTGAATTTGAAGTAAGTTAAAGAAATTTATAAAAACCAATATTTTTCAGTGGATGGTGAGAAAAATCATGAATTAGAAGATATGGCTGTATATTGTATATAAATATTAGTAACTACTTAAATATAAGTTATATAATAATGCACCAACTAGAGCAGCTAGAATTGTAGTGATTGGTCCACCAGGATCAGGTAGATCTACATTGGCTAAAAATTTATGTTAAAAGTATGGTTTTGTGTACATATCAACTCGAGAATTGATTTCTAATCTTGTTAATAAGAAAGGTACAACAGGAAAAGAAGCATTTGAAAAAATGAATAAAGGAGATTTAGTAGATGATAGAATTATCAATGCTTTGGTAAAGGAAAGGATTAATTAAACAGATTGTTAATTATAAGGATTTGTGTTAGATGGATATCCAAAAACTGAATAATAAATGGAATCATTACATGAATTAAATGTTCAACCAACACTAATTGTAATTATAGATGCTGCAGATGATGTTATTCTTAGAAGATTGACACTTAGAAGAACAGATCCGATTACAGGTTAGAGTTATGCTTCATCAGATGATGCAGATAGAGAAGTTAAACCTCGTTTAATAGTAGCACCAAATGAAAAGAGAGAAATTGTTTAATTGAGGTGACAAAATATACTAATTTAGACTTAAAAGATGGGATGAATTAAAATAATTGATAGATGGTACACCAAAATATGCATCAATCATATATAAAGTATCAGGTGAAGTTCCATTGAATAATGTTATTGAATCAGTTTGCTACCATTTGGAGAAAATCCATTGATATATTATATATTTTATGCAAAAAGAGGAATTGTAAACATAATTAACCCTCAATAAGAGAATTCGTAAAAGAGGTAGAAAACGAATTCTCTAAAATTCATTATATCCGTAGAAGGAATTTCTCATCTAAATGGTGATCCCACGTACCCTGTCTCTTAAATAATACTTCAGGACAAAGGAAAATATTCAATTTTCACTCACCACTTTCAATGATAATCCTTTAGGTGATTTAGGAGTTAATATATTCACAATAGGATACTCTATAGTTAAGACAGAGTTATAAAAGGAGTAATTAGAGTACTCTTTTTAAGCAAGAGATCTTGCTTTGACTGAGATTAGTTCTATTTTTGGAATGCTTGACAGACTCAAGCTTAGAGAGGCAAGCAAAAACCTATAAAAATATTTAGACAAATACAATCAAATAGAACATATCCCAAAATAGACATTTGAAGATTTATAAAAAATTTAAACTTTTGCATCCCAGTATCCGTTTGAATGTTATACATTTAGACATTAGAATGGTGAATCAACTATCTTAAATTATACACATAATGTTAAATTCTTATCCTTAATGGGTATTACTCATTAAATGTTGGAATAATATTTGAGTGAGAATCATGTACTTCCATGTGCTATTCATGTACCTGATTATTTAGATACATGGTAATAGGTATTTGGTGCTGTATCAAATGATGAACCTATATTTGATGTTGAATTAAAGAATTTTAATGGTTAAAGGATATATACAAAAATCAATCAAATATAGATGTTTGTTGAAGAAAATGGTGAATTGTATGGATTTCTATTTTGGATATATTTGATTGAACCAAATGAAAATCTGGCTATTGAAAATGGAAGAAATGAATTTGAAAAATTGTTTCCAAAACCAAGACGATGTACATACAAAATTATTTGACTATTTTATTGATTTTCATTGTTAACTCAAAACATCTTATGCCTATTTCTTTAATAATCTCTTTAACTCCTCTGGTGCTGAATTTACTGCTTCTTCTTCTTCTGTAATTGTTTGCAATTTATAACGTGGATCACCATATTTGGTTATTTTGATTTCATCTTTTTGACAGTCAAAATAGAAACTTATAGTGTATTCAATTTGAGCTGGTTCTTTAGTACATGGTATGATAGCATATCTACCATCAGGTAATGAAATGTCGTTGGTATCAACTTCTCTACGTAAATTCAACTTTCCTGATGATGCAACTATTTTTTTATCATCAAATTTAGCTAAACATTATTCATTTTTAGGGTCTAATTTAAATACACATAAAAGAATGGGTTTCATAACATTTGGATATGGATAACGTTCTCCCAAAAACAATCGACCTACTTATTATATATAATTACCATCCAATTATTACATTTAAATATACATATTTGTATTACCACCTTTTTTTCTTTTGATTTCCATTATATATTAAGGATTCTTTTATGCATATTAAATTAAAGATGCTTCAGATTTCATAGGTGCACCTGAACTTTATAATCCAAATGTATCAAATGCTCTTAAACCACTCCATTATTCTGGAAAATCACTATTATAACAATAGAACTTACATGCATTAAAATAAATTTGAAAATACTGTTCTCCAACTCTTAAAACACATTAAAAATGTACCATCATCTTAACCATATACATATGGTTCAGGTGGTTCTCTTCCATCTAATTTAGCTTATTCTATTTCTTTTGAATAATAATCTTCAATCCAACCTAACCATTTATCTAATTTAGCAGAATAATCTGGTGTTTCTGACCACTTTAATTTCCATTCTCCATATCCCCATGGATTTCTAATTTTTATTAATCTATGTGATTTATGATAATTTTCACAACTTTAATCTGGAATTTCAAATACATCCAATATACCATAAGCATGACCACTCATAACTCCAGTGTCTTCATCATTAATTTTAATATATAATTCTGTTCCTCCTTCAGCACTACATCCCAACATAGTACCTTCTTTCTTACATCTGACTAGTAAGTTCCATAATTCATCTTTCTCTTTTGGTTAGCATGCTTCTTCTAATTTAATTTTATCTGGTACTCTTCCTGTCATATCTGCTAATCCTTAAGCAATATCTCCTGCTGTAAGTGCAAAGTAATTTTGATGTAACTTTGCATATGCTTTCTCAATTAAATTAACCCAACATTCTGTTGGTTTACGACATTTACCAAAAACATAATCACCATCTTTTACACATAATTTATCATCAACTACAACATATTTCCATCCAAAATTCTTAAAAAATCTAAATACGTATAATCCATATTTTCTTAAGAATTTAAAACATGGAGGATATACTCCAACTAACATTCCATTTACTTCTTCATCTGTTAATTCTTAAATTGATTCTTATGTAATTACAAATTCTCCTTATAAATATTTTTCATATCCAGATATAATTGATAATGCTGATACGAACCAACAATCTCCAAGATACTTAGATTGACACACATCATTAGATGCAGCTCCATCTGCATCAAATACATCAACTCTCGAATCTTTATATTATTCATGACCATTTTCAATTAATTCAGCTAAATGTTCCTCAGGTCTTAACCATTTACAATCCTTAGGTTATGGAGCTCCTTCTGGTATGTCATTATCAGCAAAATACATGCTTTTGCTACCATAAGGATCTTCTTTAATTGGTCCAAACTCTGGATCATCCCATTTGCTACCAGGTGATGATTCTATTTTAGAGATTTCCTCATACACATATCTTAAACATGCCAAATCTGAATTGAAAATTGTTTTCCATTTAGTCTCCTCTCTATGTAATGTTTTTCCACTTCCTTCCATTCTGTACTTTTCAAAACAATCATCCTCTGTTAAAATAGGTTTTAATTTTGATAATGTAGTTGCATATTCTCCCACTGATTTTAGAGATGCTCTCATTGATTTATTTAATGTATTATCTAAATTCATAGTTTTAACTGGAACATATCTTTGTAAGATATTCTATACTGCATCTATGATTTCTTATGCAGACAACACTCCAGAATTATCTAAATCAAAACTCTGAAATAGAGCATCTGAATGTTTTCTTGATGGACAAGAAAATAACACCTGAGACATCACAAAAAATTATTCAGGTTCAAGTTACGTATCATCATATATTTATTCTGAAGCAAGGAATTAAACAATACCAATCCCCAAAGCTTATAATTTACGAGTAAGAATTTCAAACAATAAATCAAAATTATCCTTTGGGTTTTTGAACTCTTAATAGAAAACCATTAATTCATCGTAATCGATTGACCCATTTTTATTAAGATCCAATGCTTAAAAGAAGGCAAGTTAATCAGTTTTTGGTATTTTTTTATCGAATTTCTAATAGAAATCATATAACATGACACCTGCGCTTGGTACATCTAAATGTTAAATCACATCTCTGAGAAACTCAATGGCATCAACTCCTTAAGCTTTTAGTTTAGCAACAATTGTTTAGATAGTTTTTTTATCATCCTCAGTAAGAACAATAACAGTTTCATTTAGGAAGGCATGAGATGAAGACATATTCATACCTGATTTCGATTGGCCCATTTAGGTTTGGGTCATTCGAAAAGGATCTAAATTTTATTTTTAATTGGATTGTTTCAAAATGCCTTACTATTGAGGAGGTTAAAAGGATGGAGTAGGTCTAGCTGGATTCTAGATTTATGGGACTCCTAATCCGAGGTCAGATTGAGCAACTCTCATGGCCTTTCTCACTTCTTGATCATAGAATGTGCCTTACAGAACTCCACTTTTATTAACATCAATATGATTAAACACTGCTATTATCTCTTTTTCATTCATAAGTGTTTGATTGTCAATTTTATGGATAAAGTTACTACATGTAATGAATAATTACACAAAATTTGAAGGAATAATGTTATCTCCTAATTATTTGAGGGAATCTTCAACAGACATTCTAGCCATTAATAGAAGTCTTGCATATTTGAGAAGGCTCTCTTGACCATATGTCCTTGCCTAACCTGCTACTTTCTCTTCATTAATTCCATAGGCTTGTAGGCAATCATAATATTCTAATTTAGAACTTAGAGTACCTTCTCTCTTAATAACTCCAGAACAATCTTCATCAAAGATTCTTACAAGCATAGTCAATTATGTATTATTTAGACCCAATCGTACTTTAGAGAGAAACAGTCTCATATCCTCTGTACTAATTTAACCAGCACCTTCTCTATCTGATGCTCTAAACATCATTTCTGGTGTTAATCCTACACGTCTACAACTCCTTGAAAAAATTCCCATAACTGCTTGATTAGTCATATCAGTTTAATCATGTTGTGCATCAATCGGAATGCCTTATTCTCTTAATTTATCTAATAATTCTTCATTTTATTTCTGTAATTTTAATACTTTCATCTTTAAAAGTTTAACAGCATTCCTATAATCTTCAATTGATTTTTATTTAGTTGCCATTAATTTAAATAAATAATATATGTCTGCATAACCATCTACATAATATAGAATGTATTTAGGTGCTAGAGTATTATGGCCACCTGATTGTCCTGATGATATACTTGAAGGTGCAATTAATGAAACTTAACAATGTCTTAAAACATTTGAAGCAAAAGATGGATAAAAAGTATATAACTTATAATTTATTTAGATGGCAGAACATTTAAAGAAGTATTTAGATACAAATTTTGAACCATATTGGCATGTATTCTTTGGAAAGAATTTTGGATGTCATTCTATACATGAAAAGAGACGATTCATATACTTTTACATAGATAAAACAGCATTCTTATTTTACAAGACACAATGAAAATATCATTATCAATAAATTATATATATATCTGTATTGTAAAATGAATTCTCGAATGAATGATATTGATTATTATTACAAATCATCTCATATAATCTGAAATCATTTTATAAATAATGATAACTTTGATTTTAGCCACTCTATACTTAAATTGCTGTTCAGGTCAATAGTTTTCACCATGAATCCAGATAGTTAGCTTTGGAGTTAGAGTATGGTTTTGAAGTATGACTCATCAGAGTTTTAAACTATCAACGAAGTCTTAGC
>JMSD01000082.1:40770-55661 GCA_000715435.1 Paramecium caudatum | reverse complement strand
TTCAAAATAATTAGTATATACAATATAATTCTATAATCTTCTTACTTAATTAAAATAGCAGAGAAAACAATAATAATCATTTATGTTAAAAGGATTGACAATCATTCTACTTCCTCCCCATTTTCAAGGAAATAACGTATTTCTTAAATTTTTCCTCCTTCGTTGATAGTTTTAACAACTTCTTTTGTTCCATCAGGTTTAACAGTTGTTTTTTTAGTTGTAATCACTTTAATTCCATTTCTAAAATTTATTTTTTCAAATACCTTATCACTGTAGAAGAAGAGGATTATGAATAACCTTAATTAAAAGAAAAACTTTAATCTTATTTTTTTCCCCCTTCAGCTTTTGTTTCATCTGGCTTTTCAATCCTTTATTTAATTAGAGTCTCTGATACCTAGTAGCTTTAATTTAAACTTATAAAGGGTATTTAGCTTCTTTTAGACTATTCAAAGCTGATAATGCTTCATCTAAAAAATATATGCACTTGTAATCACCTTTGCCAATATATGCATCCCTAAAAGTGGGTTTTAATTTAATTGCTTAATCATAGCATTAGATTGCTTCTTCATAACATTATAAATTATATAAGGCTTCACCTAAGGATAATTATATTTAATACCTCGATGATAGTAAACATTAGCATCTTCATATCCCAACATAATTGCTTCATTTAGGGATTAAATTGCCTCTTAATAGTAGCCTAATTGATTTAGAGCAAGTCCTACTTCATAGATTCTAATACCTTTTTCAAGATGAGCTTGTGAATTTCCAGCATTTAATTTTATAGCTTCATCAAAGCAAACAATGCCATCATGATGTTTACCACTTAAAAATTTTTTTTTCCCTAAAAAAAATTATTCATAATTAACCTTCCTCAACTTTTGCTTCACTTAATTTAATATTTTAATCTTCTAATTTCATAAATTAATCTTCTTTAACTTCAATATATTAATCCTTTATTGGTTTTAAATTATTAACATTTTCAACAGGTTTCACTGATTGTAGTTGGTCATTGATTTCTACTAAGACATCTGCTTTTTATAATATAATAATTACAACCTTTCAGGTGTTTAGAGTTCAAATTTTACGAATTCTCTAATATTAGGTTAATTTTCTTTAGAGTATTTACACTTTAAACTATTACTTAAAATTCTTCATTTTGTAAATGTTTTTCCAATTCTGTTAGTCTGTTTTTTTCATTCATTAGAATTTTTGCTAGTTATTGATACAATTTTTAAATATTTTTGAATTCTGTTTCAACATATTAAAACCAATCATTGACTTATGTCTGATAATTCTTTATTAATTGTTTTAATTTGATCATAGATTTACAATTTTTTTGATGAGTAGAGTGAATAGTTAGTAAACATTCATTACAGTATTATGATTTTAGTTTACATGCTTAGTCCAAACAGAAGCCCATAATTGGTTCCTCTTCATGTCCATTGTATTAACAAGTGTATATTTAATTCATATATTTTATTTTTGTTATTTTGAGGGGGTAAATTTCTTATCATTTTTTTGATAGAGTTGATTAATTATCTTTAGATCTCTTTTTCTATCAGAAAATACGGCCATATATAAATAAATTTGATAAAAAGATAATTATAACTGTTAGACTCCTCTCAAATTTTAAGAATAAATAGTGCTGCTGGCCACTGCTTAGTTTAAGATTATTACATGACTTAAAAAATATAATAGAAAATTTTCGATATATTATATTTAATATAACAGAGAAAATAATAATAATAATCATTTATGTTTAATAGATTGGGTTCCATTAGACTTTTATTGTCCATTTTCAAGAGAATAACGTTTTTCTTGAATTCTTCCCCCTTCATTGATAGTTTCAACAACTTCTTATGTTCCATCAGGTTTAACAGTTGTTTTCTTTGTCACAGTTACTTATTTTCCATTTCTAATATTAATTATTTCTAATACTTTATGACAGTTGAAGTGGATATTGAAGTACCAGCTCCTCCAAAACCTCCTGATGAGAATGAAGAACTTGAAAAACCACCCATTCCCATACCACCACCACCAAAGAAATCATCATCATCATCGAATCCTCCAAATCCGCCAAAACCAAAAGGTGACTTTTTTGAATTGCCAGTATTCTTTTTGCTATTTCCTCTTTGGAATCCAAATCCAAAAAAATCATCATCATCTCCACCAAATTTGGTGAAGAATTGTTCAAATTATTTGAAAGGATCAAAGTCCTCTCCGAAGCCACCGAATCCTCCGAATCCTTAAAAACCACTAAAACCTTGGAATTATGGGCCTCCACCGCCACCATTTTTAAGTCTAAAATATATTTTTAAACCATACCCTTCATGTCCATAACGATCATAAATAGCTCTTTTATCTTTGTCAGACAATACAGAGTATGCTTCTCCTATCTTTTTGAACTTCTCTTAGGCTTCTTATTTGTTGTTTGGGTTTTTATCCTAAAAATATTATTGTGTCATACTGGATGCCATTTGATTGCTAATTTTCTATAGGCTTTTTTAATTTCATCATCAGTTGCAGTCTTGCTGACTCCTAAAATTTCATAGTAATCTTGTTCTTTATTTGACATTTTATATCGAAATATTATTATAATAGGTTGGAAGATTGTCTTTTAAATATTATATGGAAGATTCTAGAAACTTTATATATATTTATCATATCATAAATTCTGATCTATGGGATGGGATGATAGCATATTATGAGAAATCAATATTATATCATTCTATAAGGATGTATATCCAAAACAATATGATAATTTAAATCATTAATAGAACTTATTCAATTGACTGTATATAGTTATCATATTTCATAGTAAGGAGTATAAATCTTTTAGTTTTAGCTTATTTATGATAATTATAAAGTGATATGTTGTATTTATATATTAATATTAATGTTAACAAAATTGATTGCAAAAGCCAGATAGGCTCGTTTTTGTTGTAAGAATGTTATTGATTTTAGAATATATTAAAAATTCTGTGAACTATCCAGTGGCTAACAGTCAAGATCCTAATAGTAAATTTGCCACTCCTTAATTTAATTCAAGTATTCTTGATTTTGATCAGGATTAAGAGAATAATGTTGAAATGCATTATTATTAAGGTATAATTAACTTACATAATAGGAAGATTTATGCCTGATGAATTGGATTGGACAGATGTGTGGGAAACAGCATATTAAAATTTCACTCAACCAGAATATTTATATCACTTTTGGTTTTGTGGTGTATTGTATGCATTTGAGCCTGAATGGACAATCAATTATCCATATGAGAAGGGTCCAATTTCTCCATTATTTAGAGGAGAGCATGCATTGAGAAGATATCCAACTGGAGAAGAGAGGTACATATAAAACTATGTAGATGCATTGCATGTAAATTATGTTAGAGCGCATGTCCAGCAAGAGCAATAACAATAGAAACAGAGCCAAGACCAGATAATGCAAGGTAATTTAATCTTTATCTTAGACGTACAGTTCGTTATGATATTGATATGACAAAATGTATATTTTGTGGATTCTGTTAAGAAGCTTGTCCAGTAGATGCAATTGTTGAAGTATTATATTCAATAATTAGGGTCCAAATTATGAATATACAACATATTAACATGAGGATTTGTTTTATGACAAGTTTAAGTTATTAGAGAATGGTGATAAGTGGGAGCCATAACTTGCAAGAAACATTGAATATTAAATCACAAGGAAATATTGATGATCAATCATATATTAAATATTCATTTGAAAAGTTTGCTATCTTTTTGTATAAATGATATGATGTATGCATTTTCTAGCAATCTATCATAAGGTAGCAAAGTTAACAATTATTTGCTTTTGTGATAATCATTTCTTATTTTTTATTTTTATATTATCATTACTATTATTGATAATGACATAAATATTCCACAACATATTACTAATATAATATTTATTTTTGTAGTATTTTCAATTTATTAAGATATTTAATTTTTGAGTTCAGAAACTATAACAAAAAAACCCATTGAATCATAGAGTCTTAGAATTTAATAATCAATTGAAAAATAGCGTTATTATAATTGACTTAAAGAGATATTGTCAACCAAATCTTCATAGAATTGTAATTAAATATTGCATAACTTTGACAAAATTACATTTAATCCCATTTATAGAGTTTGCTAACTTGAACATTATTCATATGAAAATAAATTATCATAACTTTAAATCCCAGATCTATAATAGTAATATACATTACAAAGGCGATGAAAATAAATTGCAGGCTTGATCCTTAATAATATTATAGATTGTTTAATCTGTTGAATAAAGTGAAATTTTCTTTTACAATCCTTAGAGTTCTGCAAGTGTAGTATTTTAAAGAGTTATCATATCAGATGTAATTACTGAATTCATAAAAATAGTAGATTATGCATATGCTAATGTGATTTCATGATAAGTTTTAGAAAACATTGTTTTATCTTTGAATACTTCTAAAATAGTGTTTAGAGTAGCACTATGTAAAAAGTAACTACCAGCAAAATAGATAGAAAATACTATTATTAAGACAATAACAAATAAAATAAGAATAAATTAATTAGAGTGATTTCCTAAATAAAAGATTTAATTACTTTATGATCTCATTCTTTTTCCAACTTTTTAATTTTTCTCTAATACTATTTAAGTGCCTTATTTAACATAGACACTCTTTACATTATATTCAAACTTTTCTTCATCCGTTTCATCTTTCTTAAATTTATTAGTGTTCATTAAACTATATAAAGTAGAAAATTAAATATAATGTTCCTGGATAACATCTGTGGTAAATGTTGTGAACAATCTATAAACTCTTGATTTCATTTTGATGATTAACAAGCTTTTGTACACGTACCAGAGCATAAAGCACACTACTAGTATTTCTTCGGGCAAAACACTATAAATAATAGTCATAAATATTTTATATTATTTACATGTATTCTAAATTAATTAGATTATGGGTTGTATCTGCTTCATAAAGTGCATCAGCAATCTGTTCAAAGTATAAAGTATTATTTAAATAATCAGTACTATTTAAATAATCTTCTGTATTTTGGATTGTATTAACCATTTGCTTAATTATTTCAATAATTTATTATTATAAAGTTACTGTTTATAAATTTAATTCAGGTAATATAGACATTACTGCATCTATTTATTTAACATTTTCTTCATAAAAATTAAGGCTCACATATTGTAATGAAGTAAATGAGAATACAGAATCATATTGTAAATAATACTCTGATATCACAAATTCATTATAAAAATAAGAAAGTTAAAATGGTAAATCTTAACTACTTTAATTATTTTGAATTAATTAAAAGTTGTTATAAATTACTATGAAATTAGCTATATACGTTGATACTAGAAATATAAAGAAGAGCACTAATGTAATTATTAATTTAGAATCTACAGTTCTTGCTTATTGAAAGCAATCTTTCATTAATCTTTTAAGTTGAGATTAATTATTTTGTGATGATCTACTCCCAATAGAAGCATTTTAATTAATTTAATTATTATTTTTAGCTTTTCTTGGATCTTCATCTTTAAGAGCTGATGTGATTGATTGTTCATCTTATTATTTTTTTGCCGTTTTTTAGGATTATCTTTCTTTTTTCTATACCATATCATCTCCTTCATCTTAATCATCCTCTTCATCATCAGCATATTGTATTAATTATCCTTATTAATGTGTTGTATTGGTAATATTAACTGTTGCCAATTAAACTTTAACTTCATCCATCATTCTTTCTTCTTCTTAAAGCAATTAATTATCTAAATCACAATCAATAACCCAAGGAGAATTAAGTAAACTTAATTATTCTCTATAACTTGATGTATTTTATTAAAAAGGATTTTATTAAAATTACTATGATGATCTTCCCCTTAATTAAACTAGTTATTTACTTGTAATTTTTTAATTAGGTAATAATTTAAATTCTTATAATTCTAATATTACTAATCTAGAGATTATATATAATTTTACTTTAAATTGATAGTTACTAAACTTATTACATGTAAAGTAACTTAATATATTGCATTTTCAGTTGGTTGATTTTCGAAATTTCTATAAATTTATCTTTAAAATAAAGATTTGGTCATTGTTAATTATGTTTAGGATGTAGATCTAGATTAAGATATCATTGGCATAATGAATTGACATTCAAATTTACGATCTAATTTATCGAAATTTTCATCATAAATCTCCTCCCATATTTTGGCTAAGTCAGGAACAAAAAATAAACAATCTAATCCTCTAATTTAATTTATTTTAATTCCTAAATGCTTTTAAAACATCTCTTAAAATATATTTTAAGTAATTTCTTCAATTTCTCCTTTTTCATTCAGCATCATATATCCAAATGTTAAATTAACAGGAGTAATTAGGGCTGTGGCACCAAATTCAGTAGGACCTGTTTCTATTCTCAAACGAGTATTGATTGGAACAAGAAACTATCCTTTTGTTTTTCCCAAGATAACTCGAACTTCAGATCGCACAACAATAATTCTACCTCTTTCTACAAAATTATCTAAATAGCGATCATGATCATCAGCAATGATTTGAGGCATGAATCTATGAATGTTTTAATCTTAAATTTCTTCATCTTTGAAACCAATAGCTTACTGGAATGAGCGAGTGTATCTTATTACATTACCTCGAGGTTAAAGTAATGTAATTTAAATTACACAACTTCCTGGGTCAAATATAACTTTTTCAATTGATTACATAAACTAGGTGACTAGTTTACCTTCTAGTCGATAGAGTTTAGGTCTAACTCGATTAAATAAAAAGTATTTTTGGAATAGATTGTATATTGTATCACATTCATTAGATAAGGGATTTATTTTGAATGCAGTTTATAACTGCTTCTCAATAAATGTCACATTATTAAGTATATCAAATCCTAATTAAACAAGTTAATCTGCATCAATTATTGTTGTAAGTATCAGACTATACCATTCCTAAATTATTGAATAAAATACTTTGAATTGTTTAGCTAAAATAATTAGATTACATTTAATAATTTATAGAGATTCTTCATATTAATAAACTCTTTTGAATACATATTTCTGATTTTTTAAATCATTTTTCTTTACCAATTAATCGAATTCTTCGAGAGCATCATACTTTAGTTTATAAATTATAGCCTATTCTTTAATGGCCATTCCCTAATTAATTGTTAAAGATACCTTAGAAAGAAGTGAAAGCCTGATGACTTCATAAATTGCTTGAGTAGGTAGTTTCTTTACTTACACTAGAAAGTAAATGTAAATTAAAGCTAAATAAGTATTTTAATTCTCAAGGATTTCATCTTCTAAAGTTTATGAAATCATATCTTTTGCAAATATTTTCATTTAATCAATTGAGCCAAATCTAAAGTTTTCATTCTCTGAGTATTCCTCACAAAAACATTTATATCTCATTTTTATTTATTTTTAAGCCTTTCTTTCACGATTTAATTTACAATAACGTAAATGATTTGTGATAAAGGAATACATGAATAGTGATTCAAGGGGGTCTAATGATCGTTATTCCTTTTTTAATTTTATTTATTTTTTAAACAAGTAGTATATCATTCTTATTTGTTTTTCCAATGATTTTGAAGCAAATTGTAGAGATGCTATTTTTTATCTTTCTATCAGTGTTTTTAGTAAACTTATGCAAACAGGAAAAAATAATAAAAGAAATTAAAGTAAATTAATATGGAGTGTATCTCCTTCATATTAAGCGAATATTAAAGTTAATTGATAACAAAGAAATAATGTCGATATTTATAATTATAGCCTAGATATCTTAATCTCCACATAAATCAGTTACTGATAACTTAAAAATATGTCAATCATTAAATAAATTAAGTAAATTATTTAAATAAGTATAGAAGTGACTCCTAATCCAGCTAAGAGAATTATTCCAGTTTAGAATGCAAAAATGATGTGAATTTCATAATTATTAAATTTTCCTAAATAATCTTATTTCTTCATTCTGAATTCAAAACAATGTAAATCTATAAAGAAACTAAATAAAAATTGCATAGCAATTGATAGGAAACTGATTATCGTCCCAAACAACATAAGCTAAGTTACAGAATCTAATAAGAGTAATAAGTACTTGTTTGTTGATAAACATACATTAAATGAAGATGTGAATATTGCATGGGAATTCGAATGATCGTTTAATATATCTGCATATAAGCTGAGAGAAAGAACATTATTAATGAATGTTCTTCAACCCTTTTTTTCCTATCCTTAGATAATTAAATAAAAATTTACCCTTTCAAGTGTCATTTCTGATAGTTACAAGTTTCGTATTACTTTTGACTTTGTATTTAGGATCAGGTACACTAAAAATATGAAGCTTAGAAAGGTCAGCACAAATCCAATAAAAATAAAAATTATATGAACTTCTATCGCTTCTCCTATGATAGGGTATATTCTATTGTTAAATAAATTTCACCTAAATAGATCCATGATCATGTGAATTGGATTCAAATAACTGGCATTTTCTAAAGCTGGAACTGATTATGTAATTAATGAAAACAACTGTATGTTTTCGATTATCACAAGGAGTATAGATATTTTATAGGGTTTTCTCCACATTCCCTTAGTTGTCAAGAAATCTTTAATATAAAAATCCTTTGCTTATTGCAGAAAGTGTCTCATATTTAGAATAGATAAATTTAAATTATATATATGATTATTTAATCGGATGTAAAATAGAAGCCAAAAGTGGACAATAAGTATATAAAAAGCATATATTAATTTTTATTTATTGAATATGCATGAAAAAATTAACTTCTTTGATTATAATAATTGAGTGTTACTATACTTACAATTAAATATCAGATATTACTTATTTAGATATTAAACCTCACATCTAATGAAAAATATGATTCCTTTCATGTGCCTTAAAAATATGAAAAATAAAGAATGAATTGTCATGAGTTTTGAATTCCTTTAATATAAATAAAAGAGACTCATTATTTATGAGTATAAGTGGAAATATTATAATTCATAAATTTGTCATGTGACATATTATGATTTTATAATTAAAAATGGATTGAGTGACCTCATTTATATAAATATGTAAAGGGAATCGTTATTAGAAAAGAAGGAAGCACTGCAAGCATTAGATAATGCCAAATTTGGATGGTTCCATATTAAGGCATGTTTAGTTTCTGGCATTGGATTTTTCACAGATGCTTATGATTTATTCATAATTTAATTAGTTGTGCTTATGATTGGAATGGTATACTATCCAGAAGAGATCAAAGATGGAGATACCATAATAAAGGGAAAAGATAAATTATATCCTCTATCTGAAACACTCCTGAAATAATCTGCCTTAGTCGGTACTTTGATAGGATAATTATTATTTGGATACTTGGCAGATTTATTAGGACGAAAAAAGATGTATGGAACAGAATTACTAATAATTGTTTTCACAACAGTAGTTTCTGCCTTTGCTGCTAATACAGCAGCCCCAAATGGTATTACTATTATAGGAATGCTTATTATATGGAGGTTCTTATTGGGAATAGGTATTGGTGGAGATTATCCTTTATCAGCTATAATAACATCAGAATTTGCTAATACTAAAAATAGAGGTGCAATGATTGCAGCTGTATTTGCTATGTAAGGATTTGGGATCTTAACAGGAAGTATTGTCGCATTAGGTGTATTGCTTGTTTTTAGTGGATCAGTTAATAGTGATGATCCTATGAGTTATCTATAAATTGATCATGTTTGGAGATTAATAGTTGGATTTGGTGCTATACCAGGATTGATAGCCGTCTATTTTAGAATGACTATTCCAGAAACACCTCGTTTTACAATGGAAGTTAAAGGTAATGTTGAAAAGGCAGCTTAAAATGTTAAATAAGTCTTAAATTAGGAAGTGTCTACTTCAATAAGTTATGAAGATCCAACTTAAAGTGCTAAGGTTCAGAAACCTACACTTGGATAATTAAGAAGATACCTTTCAAAATGGTAAAATGGTAAAGTATTACTTGGAACTGCAATGGCTTGGTTTGCACTTGATGTTGGATTTTATGGAATCAATCTTAATTAATCAACAATCTTAAGAGAAATTGGATTTGGAGGTACTTACACTACTGCATATGATACACTTAAATATGCTATTTATGGCAATCTATTGACGGCTGCTTTAGGAACTGTTCCAGGATATTGGTTGACTGTATTATTTGTTGATAAATGGGGAAGGAAAACAATTTAGATTATGGGATTTGTTGCATTGACTATTCTATTCTTTATTATGGGAATGTTTAAAGATCAATTAAATATAAATCTATTTATTGGACTTTATACTTTAGCAAATTTATTCAATAATTTTGGTCCAAATGCAACAACATTTATAATACCAGGAGAAGTATTTCCAACTAAGTATAGATCAACTTGTCATGGAATATCAGCAGCATCTGGTAAATTAGGAGCCATAATCTCATAAGTTTGGTTCTTAGGATTAGGGGCAGATAATTTTAAAGCTATAATGTTAACATTTTCAGTATTTATGGTTATAGGATTGGCATTTACATTTTTGATACCAGAAACAAAAGGAAAAAGTTTAGAGGATATTAGTGATAATAAAGTGGTATGCGATTTATAATTTAGTGGTCTGAAACACTAAACTCATGTAAAATGATTTTATATTATTAATTATAATGAAAACTAATACTTTTAATACAACTCACATATCACCAATCTCTCCACCATTTTTACTTTCTAAAAGAATGAAATCAGAGGGGGAGGATTTTTTAACATAATTATAGTAGAATGCATAAAGATCAATACTCAAAAGAATGTAACATAGTGAACTATAAACAACAGAACCTGATTTAAAGTAATAACGAAGTATTATTATTCTAATATAGAACCAAAATAGAACATTAAAGCAAGGCCTAAAGTTATAAGAACTAAGTAACCTTCTCTTCCTTATCTTAAATTAGATGAAAAGTAATATTATGATAAATGGTATATCCCATATGATTAGAGATATATACCAAAAGTTACAATGGCATAAGAATAATATTAAGGTATTATATATTTATATTAAGATGCTTTTCATTTTTATAAGAATATGCATAATGTATAAGCTAAATTTGATCCTTTTGAAAAAAAGTTACCAGAAGATGTGTTGAATAGTATAGAATTTAAACAAAGATCTGAAGTATTAAGAGAAATGTTGAGAGGATAAAGAATGATTTATGAATTTAAGAAGTATACAATTAATGTAAAATAAGATCTATTGAATCAAATCAATAACGTATTCCATAATTCCTTAAAAAAATAATAGAAGACAAGAAATAACATTAATTCAAAGAATAATAGTAATGATTATATAATTGTTCAATATTTATTTCTTGCAACACCACTAGGTCTCCATAATTTTTATACTATTTTATTATCCATTTTAGGAAACATAGGTTTATGTAAATTATGTAATAATTTAGATTATGTTATTTAACCAATCTTTTTAGGAGCAGATGAATTAAAACTTCTATTTTTAGTATTAAATTCTTATGTTTATGTAAATGAATTAACTTTTGTACTTGTTTCAGTTGTACTTTTCATTTAATTTATTTATCTATTCATTTCAGAATATACTCTATCTCTATCAGATTCTTTTCCATGAGATGTTTATCTAGATTTTTATTCAACTGAATATGCTTAATGTCTTTATGTATTTGTATTTCTAAAATTACTTGTTTCAAAAACATCTATTACTTTTGTACCATAAAATACACCTTTTATAACTTCTTAATTCATTGATAATAATCCTTCACCATCTTATATTCCTTATTTCCATTATCCTTTATAAAATGTACCATCATGCCAATACATAGTACCTACACCTTCACGTAAATCATTTTTAAATTATCCTTCATACCTATTTCCATCAGCCCAACTATAAACTCCATAACCACATTTTAAATCATTTATATATTCTCCATCATATTAATCACTTAATCCATTTCCTCTTTTCCAAATACCTTTACCATGTCTTAATCCGTCAATAAATTCTCCTTTATATACAGCACCATTTGCCCAATAATATTCACCAATTCCATTAGGTTTTCCTTTTCTATATTATCCTAAATATGTATCTCCATTTCCAAATTTTTCTGTTCCTTATCCTTCTTTTAAACAGTTCTTAAATTCACCCTCATAACGATCTCCATTTATCCATTAATGAACTCCATATCCATCAGCAATACCTTATTTCCACTCTCCAATATATGAATCACCTTTTGATCCTTTCCAAATCCCTGATCCATGTTTCTTACCTTAACTCCATTATCCTTCATAAGTTTCTCCATTATTCCATTGAAACTTTCCCATTCCATCTGGTTTACCATTCAAATACTGTCCTTCATAAAATGATCCATTTAAGAATAGTTCAATTCCTCTACCAGATTTTTAATTTTCTTGCCAATTGCCTTCATAAATACTTTTTCCTTTTTTATATAGTATTCCAATCCCATTTTTATGATCATTTGTCATTAAACCAAAAAAGAGTACTTCATTTGAATATTCAATCTTAAAATTGGGATCTGTGAGTAATTCATTGTAGTTCTCAAGTATTTTAGGCTGTCTGAATACAAGGTAATTGTACCTTATAATTTGAAATGAATCTATCGACTTCTTCCTTAGAACTTGGAAATTAGTAATTATGCAGGTGTTCCAATATGTTAGTAGTTGTAATTTTAGTAGGATGAGGAAATGACACTCTTGTTTCTTATTGATTATTCATAAATAAAATCATTCAACCAATAAATCAAGTTATGCTAATAACTCATCCCCTTATTTAAGTGTTCCATATAGATGATCATTAACTTTAATTGGTCCAACACCATGTGGTGTTCCTGTTAATACCAAATCTCCTGGTCTTAATGTCATATATTCAGATATGTAACTCAACAAATCAGGGATTTTATAATACATTTACTATGTAGAATCCTTTTACACAACTTTATCGTTTATCTTCAATTCTAATTGTAAGTTATTTGGATCTATAACTGAATTTTTTGCAATAAGATTGCTTATAGGAAAGAAGTTATCTTATCCTTTTGCAAGATCCCATGGGAATCCTTATTTTTTAAAATGAGCCTGCATAACTCTATCTGTGAGATCAAGAGCTAAAAAATATCCACCTATGTAATCATTCCATTCTTCTTTTTTAATATTTTTGCCATGTTTTCCAATCATAAATCCAAGCTATTTCTTAATTATTATTGTACTTCTATTTCATGATGTATTTCATGATTATGTTTAGGTAAATTTAATATACCTTTCTTTTCTACCAATAACAATGATGTAAAGGGTTTTTAAAAAATTACAGGTTCTTTTGGTGGTTCATCACCTCCCATTTCTTTGACATGTCTAACATAATTCTTAGCAATGGCAACAATTTTAGGATTATGAGGATTGGCAACTTGTTTAAAAAGAATATTCATTAATTAAATTAATTTGCAAAAAAATGTCTGCAAAAGGTAAAAATAAAGCAAAAGCATTTGCAACACTTCCAAATGCTGTACCAACCTCTTCAACAAAATTACATGAAGGTGCTCTTGATAATTGTAATTATGTATTGGCACAAATGAAGAATGGAAAATGGGAAAAAGGAAAAATAATTGAATGTAGATTATCAAAAGGTAATCCATATTTAATGTAGATTATGATCCAAAATAAAAGAAAACAGATTCATCATATGATTATTACGTTCATTATGAGAATTTTAATAGAAGAATGGATGAATGGGTTTCAAGAGATAGAATTCAAACAACAGATGAACTTATAATTGAAGAGACCCTTCCTAAAAAAAGATAAAGAACAAATGATAAAAAAGAAGTAATGGTTGAAAATGATGAACATGAAGGTATGGATCATTAAAGTTTAATAACACATGAAATGCATACTAAATTTAAAACAATAGATTCAATTGAATTTGGATAATTTAAATGTGATACTTGGTACTATTCTCCATTTCCTTCTGGATATCATAATATCGAATGTCTATATATATGTGAATTTTGTCTCTCTTTTTATGTTAGAAAATCAGAACTAACTCGTCATTAATAGAAATGTTTGTTATGTAAATTAGGTCATCCACCAGGAGATGAAATGTATAGAGATACAGAAAGGAGATTATCAATGTTTGAAATAGATGGACATAAAAATCCAACATATTGTGAGAATTTATGTTATATTGCTAAGTTGTTTCTTGATCATAAGAATTTGTATTATGATGTTGAACCCTTTTTATTTTTTGTATTAACTGAATACAATGAAACAGGATTTCATATTGTTGGATATTTTAGTAAAGAAAAAGAATCAACATAAGGATGGAATTTAAGTTGTATTCTTACATTTCCATTTCATTAAAGAAAAGGATATGGAAAATTTCTTATTTCAATGAGTTATACACTCTCATTAATTGAGGGCAAAATTGGTACGCCAGAAAGACCATTGTCAGATTTAGGCAGAGAAAGTTATCTTTCTTGGTGGACTTAAGCAATTATAGATTATTTTAAAAATCATAAAGATTCAGAAGTTACTTTAGCAGGATTGACTAAAGAAACTGGAATTAAAGATTCAGATGCTTTATGGACACTAGAATAAAAACATTTAATTAAATATTAATAATCATAGCCTTTAATATGCATGGATATGGCATATTTAGATTTAATATATTCTAAAGCAGGTAGACCTGGTTTACCTGTTAAAAAAGAATTAATACATTGGGTTCCATATAAAAGACCAAAAGGATAAGAAAAAAGTTGATAATTAATATTTTATTAAAAAAATGAGTTTTTATTCGCTTTTCTTAGTTGCTTTTTATTTATAAAAATTAACATTTATATGATAAG
>JMSD01000082.1:15588-39218 GCA_000715435.1 Paramecium caudatum | reverse complement strand
TATACAAGATTATTTTAAATTATTTGAATATAAATGCTATTTTAAGTTAAGATTTATGTAGGCAAATAAATTATCAGAGTTTCTTGATTTCAAATTTTTGCAATTAATCCTTTAATAATCACCTTGCTGATTTATGTCTTGCTCTAATCTTTATCTTAAAAATAATATAATGATTTTTGTGTTTATAAAATTTCTATATATATTAATTTATAAAAATGGGAGAAATTGCCACATTGAGAAGTTAAATCAATCAATGGACTCTTGATTAAGATAATAGAGTAAGATTTTTATATATTTACAAGACCTTTACTAAATTAGATTAAATGAGTTCAAACCTATTGACAAAATTAGGAGCTGTATCATCTGATATTAGATCTGTATAACATACAGCTAATTCTGTTCATGCTTAAATAAATTAAGCATTTAATAGATTTCTTAATCTAAGTGATCATAGATTTACAGAACATGTAATATTTTAAATAATTAAAGAGAATGGCACCACCTTAAGAGCCTCCTTAAAAATAAGCACCTGCACCAAATAAAGATGATGGTTTAACAGTTCCATAAAAATATACAAAAGCTTTAGGAATTGCTTTATAAACATTAGATTTATAATAAATTGCAGCAGATGGTAGAATGAAAATTAAAGTTAGATGATATATTTGATGATAGAGATGATAAATCTATTTCTGTATTTTCAGCTGCAACATCAAGTGGTACAGTTAGTAAATCAGTTAAATTACCAGCTATGTATGGTTAACCTTAATTTACATCCAATTAATTTATAGGTAATAATTCTATATTTTTTAGGTCTATTTGATGATTTTGAAGATGCACCTGTTCAATAACCTGTTAGATAATCTTAACCTGTTTAATAATAATCACAAATCAGTTAACCTTAATAAATAAATTAAGCATAAAATCAATAATCATAATTAAATCAATAATCATAATTAAATCAACAACCATAACTAAATCAATCATAATTTTAATAGTAAAATTAACAACAACCTTTGTAATAACAACAGTTTTTATAACCTCCACCAAGAGAATCAATAAAAGATTCACGAATGTCTTATTATGATAATAATTAATTCATAACAAGAACAAACTCATAATTAGGAAATTCTGGTATTGAATAATTTTAACCATTTTCAAATCCTCAATAACAATAAGAATTTTATTAAGCATTTGCACCTCCTTAAGTTAGCCAATAAAATTAATAAGGATAAATGGTAGCTCCTCTCTAGACAGAAGCCTAAACATAAAGACCTACAGTTGTTGATGCTCCACCTTAATACTAACAACCTTAATTTTAATAACCACCTCCAACTTAACTTCCACCTCCAACTTAACTTCCACCACCCATCTAATAACAACCATAAACATTATAAGATTAATTAAATTTGTTGATGCAATAAAAAAGAGAACAACAATAGTAATAAATTCCTGTAATACCCTAATAAATTGTTCCATAATAATAATAAGACGATAGATTTTCATTCTAACAGACACAATAATAGCCTCCTGAAAGGCCATCCTAGAATATAAAATAATTTTAGCCTCCAACAGTTATTGGGGCTCCAGCTTATGCATAAAAAAAAGAGAATTTAACGAATTTATTCGAGGATGATGAAGAAGATGATAATCCACTTTTTAAGAATAATACTAATAATAAAGATAAATTCAACTAACTTTTGACTGATGGGACAGTAGCAGCAAAAGTAGATGTCGTTAATAAGCCAATTAAGTTAGTAGATGATGAAGATTAAATAAAAGAAGTTAAACCTACTTAAAATGTGAAACCAACAACCACATTATTTGATGAAACTGAGGAAGAAGGAACGATCAAAGCTAATGCTGATAAAATTGCTGCTCTCTATGCTACCTAATAAAATAAACCTTAACAAGTGTAATAATAAACTAAGCCCATCCCAAAGCAGGCCAACATATTTAATGATTCTGATGAAGATAATAAAAAAAAACCAGTTTTTTAACCTATTAAGAAAGAAGAAAAAGTAATTGTGCAACCAACATAAGTTATTAAAGAAACAGTAGTAGTTGAATAAAAACAAGAGTAATAAGAACCATAGAATAGAACATCAATCTAATAATTATAAAATAGGCTTAATTTAAATATAGGAATGCTCAAACCTGGAGAATAAATGACTATTGCTAAGATTAAGAAAGATGATAATGTTAAGGAGTAGGAATCTGATTTCATTGAACAATAGGCAGAAAGACCTGTTGTTTAGAAAAAGAAACCAAGAGCAAGACAGGCATTGAAATTTGATGATGACGAAGATGGTTAATCAAATAAACCAACTTTTAAAATATCAGAAAAAACAACATAAGCTGTTAAAGCAGAAATAGTAATTGATAGATAATCTTATAGAGAATCTATAAAATTAAATAAATAAGACATGAATTTTAATGTTCCTATTGTTTTAGAACCAGAAATTAAATAGGAGATAAAATAAGAAATTAAATAAGAAATTAAATAAGAAATTAAATAAATTGTAAATTAAGGTCCCCCTCTACCAAAATTAGGAAAACCTGTACAACCTTAATAAGATCCTTTATCTAAAAAGACTATTGGCAAAGAATTTGAAGATAAGTAAGAATCATATTATAAAATATAGAGGTTTACCTAATTTTTTAAATGATCCACTTGGAGGAGGAGCCAAAAAACAAGCTCAATAAGTTTAGATAGGAAATTTACCAACTCTAGGAGGTAAATCTACATAATAAACTGCTCCAATCAGTTTAACTACTCCAGTAACAGTCAAGCCAGTTAGAAAAACAGTATTTAGTGATGATGAAGATGAACCAGCACCAAAAATAGTTTAATAAAAAATAGAGTAATTAAATTATTAATATAGACCACCAAAAACTGTTTAATAATAAGCAACATAAGCTAAACCAGGTATTAAGAGAAATATGTTTGATGATTCTGATGAAGAATCTATTAAGCCACCAATTAGACCTACTGTTTAGCCATAATAATAATAAGTTATTGAACCACCGAAGAAACCTGAACCACCTAAACCAGTAGCTAAATAAGCACCACCAGCAGCATAATAGAGATAATAAAGAATGTAAAGGGCTTTATTTGATGACTCAGATTGAACATATTAAACATTATTCACCAAATAAATGGAATTTTTTCTTTTAAATGTTTGATTCCATATTCACTACTTCTATCTTTTTCTTTATCTTTTTTAGCAAATGCAATTAATTTCTTTTCTAATTATGGTACATCTCCATCAAATTAATTTATCATTTCTTCTAATTCATCTTTTTATTATTCTAAATTTCCTAACCATCTTTAAGCCATAATCCACATTTCACCAACAGATTCTGTTTTTGGTAATACTGTAGCACCAACCCAAGCCATATTTATAGGTCTAACATCTCTAATAATTGTTTTAACTTCTACTCTTTCTATTTCATTTAATTCCATTAATTAAAATTTTTCAATTAATAATCCTTCTACTTCATCAACTAAATCAAGTAAATGTGCACCTCCTCCTGTAAAAAGTATATTATTTGCTAATTTTTATCTCATTTCAGAATCTTATACTTAAGCTATTGAATATGATATCATATGATCAAGTGGTAACATATAATTTGGATCAAGCATTGTATTACCTTCAGTAAAATATTATTATTCTTTCTCTTTTGAACCCCAATACCAACTTAATTAAATACCTCCACTTAATTCTTCAAAATTATCTTCTGGATCATATTACATTTCAAATAATCTTCCTGTAAAATCAAAACATTCATTAATATCTTATTTTCTTATTCCATTAAATGGTTCAGATTCAAATAATGTATTTGCAGATACATATAGTCCATCATTATGTTAAACAAAAAATCTTTTTTCTTTTTAATTTCTCATTACATGTAATTCATAATTATAATTTAATTTATCTTCTTTTTAAGTTAATTAACATGCTTTTTCTTTTAATTTTTCCATTTATTATAAATCTCCATAATTATTTGTTTATAATTAAACACTTGAATCACATGCATTTCTTTTTGTTATTTATCTCATTAAAACAAGATCTATATCTTTACTACCAAAATTCTTTCTAACATATGTACCTGGTAATACAACACCATCATCAACACATGATATATTTATTTTTTCATAACCTATATCAACAACACAACATTATTAAAGATTAGCTCCAAAACTTGATAATACAGATTCTAAATGTAAATAAATTCCTTTAAATCCTAGTTGTCTAATTAACATATCAACTAATGATTTTATTTAAACTCTTTAAAATATATCTGGTACAATTAAAATACAATAATATTCATTAGCATTCTTAACATCTAATTTACAAGTTAGTCCATATAGAGTTAATTTATATAGATCTTCAATTACATCTTACATAGTATAATTATTAGTCAAATTAAAGAAACCATGTTTAATTGGTTATCTAACCATATAATCACTTAAGTAAATATCATCTTCAAAAACAACTTATTTTTCTTCCATCATTTTTTATAATGGACACAATGGATATTTGGTTTCTTTTTTGCTTAAAAATCCTCTAATATTTCGTAAATCCACTTCTATTTTTGCCCTTGGTTTTCCCCTCATTGATTTAGGTTGTGCTTTGAGGGCACCCTTTTACATTAATTTTTCCTCCAATAAAAGCAGGCTGTCATCAATCACTGATAAATCGAGATTCTATTCCATTTTTTAAGGCTATTAACATAATTTATATCCAATAAGATTTCTATATTTCTTAGGGAGATTTTCTAAATTAATGAGAATAATTACCACTTGCTTTATTCATTTTTATGCTATGAGAGCCATATTCAATAATTATACAATCGTTTCCTCTATCTATGAGACTTTCTATATTTTGAATCTTATCTTGTAGTGATTTTATAGTATTTTATACATTGTCACCTTATTATACTTGTTTTTCCTACATTAAATTAATTTATATTCATATGATGATCAATAAAATAATAGCACTCAATATAAGAGAATGACAACAACATATATTAGTGGCAACATCTCCAAATGTTACAATCTTAGAACATTCCTTTCCATTTTAACAAATCATAAACCATTCAAATTAATAAACATCATCAATTATGTTGTATAGTCGCGGGGCAGATTCAATTGATGTTGCATCACAATTTGATGAAATAACTAATTATTAGAATAATACCTGTAGCATACTTTCCATTATAACTAAATATTGATTAATATTCTAAGCCTAAGACTCCCAAAACACAAAATAATATAAACATTTAAAAATAATAAGAGGATAATTGGCTGACAAATTATCTTCAAAATAAAGTGTATGAGTATTTAATTGGGGAAGAGGAACATCATGCTAAGGCATTGCATTCAAAATTGTTAAAAAAAGTCAAAGAAAAATCATTGCTACAATATTCTTACTTATGATATGAAAAGAGAAATTATGATAAGATCAAGAAGTAATAATATCTAAGATAGTCTGGAAAATTTATGTAAAGAGTATCAAACATCAAAAAGAAATATTTTAAGATGGTAAAGATAGGGTATTGAAAGAAAAAAAGGATGTGGAAGGAAAAAATTAAATTTAAAAGCTGAAGATGAGCTTGAAAAATGGATTTTAGAAACATGTTTGAGGTATGGGAAAAAATTATCTAGAAATGATATCAAATTGGAAGCAATTAAAAAATTTAATAATCCTTCATTTTTGGCAAGTAAGGCTTGGTAGGATAAATTTACTCGAGAAAGGCAACTAAAAATAAAATAGTTGTTTATACTTTATAAAATATAGTCTTATAGTGATTGCTAAGCTAGATATATTAAAAATTATCTTACATAATACCTGGATTAAAACGTTAAATATGAGAATGATGTTAAATAAGAGTATGATGTTAAATAGGAATTTGATGTAAAATAAGAGTAGAATTAATGTTCGCAATCTGTGGACAACTTTAAATTTGAAGATAATATTGAAAATTGGAATTCCACAACAACAAATTTAACATACAAAAATAATAAATTTAAGAATTAGCAATTGTTTGTATAAGATTCTTTGAATTTCTAACAAAATCATCAATATGATTCTTAGTTTGAACCTATTGAGGAAGATTATATATGATTTCTCTTATTTATATTTAATATAGTTGAGTTTAATATGTTTTACTTAAATATTAAGGTTATGAGCAATATATTTCAAAGAATAAACATAAGCGCTTAAATATTTTATTATATACTCTTCAATATTTGTCTTCCTATAAATTATTTACATTACCTTGCAATCTAGATAATTTGTATGAATTTTCATATATTTGTCTCATTTTCAAATTTATCTACAGATAGCGTCTATAGTATAGGGGTTTGTACGAACGCCCCCCAAGTGTTCAGGTCGGGTTCGAGTCCCGATAGACGCAACTTTTTATTTATTTATACAACAATTTTATATTTTAATTCTATCAAAGAAACTCGATAAACATAACTTAAAACATTAAGAAAAAAGATTTTTAATTTAGAACATCATTTAGGGTGAATATCACTACAAGATTTTGTATCTTAATTTTCATAGTATGATGGGTTAGTGAATATTATATTATGATATTGTATGAATCATAAATTATAGTCAAAATAAACATATAATACTGTTTTCATAAGTTAATTCAGATATCATAAATTAAATGTCAAAAAGTTTAGGCAAGTATGTCTATAATGAATAGAATCTCATCGGTCAGGGAGCTTTTGGAAAAGTATATCGTGGAATTAACACTTCAACTAATGAGGAAGTTGCTGTAAAAGGTATGTAATTATTTATATAGAAAGTTTAAAGTTTGAGGAATATCAAACCACATGTTTTAGAGGCTTTGAAAAATGAAGCAGATATTATGAAATGTCTGCATCATCCTCATTTAGTATAACTACATGATGTCTTCGATTTTGAAGATAAAAAAGTTTTTGTAATGGAGTTGTGTAAAGGAGATCTCTAACAAGTTTTAAAAAAAAGACAATTGAGTGAAATTGATGTTCATAATATAATCCAATAACTTATTGCAGGGTTTAAAGAGCTTGTTAGATTGGGACTTTTGCATAGAGACATAAAACCTGCTAATTGTTTTGAAAATAACGGTATTTACAAATTAGGGGATTTTGGAGCCATAGTTGAAGCAGATTATACAAACAAGAAGTTGATGAAATTATAATATGGCACAATGGCCTATGAATCACCTTAAATGCTAAACAGGGAAAAGTACAGCACAAAATGTGATGTATGGTCTCTAGGAATTCTTTGTTATGAGATGCTCTATAATGAAAAACCTTGGATCTGTATCTCAGAGGGACAATATGTTAGGGCAATGAAATCTTGGCCTGTTCGATTTCCATTGACAAAAAGAGTCTCAGATTAATACAAGGATTTTATTTCAAAATGTTTAGTGTACTAAGAAAAAGGAAGAATGAGTTGGGAAGAAGTATTTGAACATCCATGGCTTCATTCAATTGAACGTACATATTGTTAATAAGAATCCTTTGAGAAAGAGATTATAAAATAATTAAGAGAAACCTCAGAACTTGGATCATTTAATCCTTTAGAAACATTCAAAAATTATGATATTGATAATAAAGGTATTATGGATTTGAGAAAGTTTGAGCTCTTTTTAGCTCATTTTGATCCTCGAATCACAAAACAAGAAATATCTATGTTATTCTCGTAATTATCAAAAGATAACTAACTAAATAAGCAAGAATTTTAAAATATATTTATATAAAATGTTATAAATTGATAGATATCGATATTATGAGAAAGATTATTTAGGAAAAGGTTCATTTGGAAGAGTATATAAAGGGAAAGATACCAACAATGATTAAGAAGTGGCCATAAAGAGTAGAGTAGTAAATTAATTAAGTAATGGACATGTCCAATTTCAGTGATTCTTATATGCTATCATAACTTCAAAATGAGATAAAAGTCATGCAATAATTAAAAGATGATCATATCGTAGAATTATTAGATGTTTTTGGTGATAAAAAATAAACAGTATTGTATTATTATATTAAGGTAATGATCATTGAATTATGTGATGGAGATTTAAGACATTATATTAAGGAAAGAGGTGGTCGTTTACCAGAACATGAAGCATTAGAAATATTGTAATAATTAATGAAAGGATTTTAAATGATGATTAAAAATGGTTATATTCATAGAGATATTAAACCTGAAAATGCATTATATAAAGGAAATTGTCATAAAGTAGCTGATTTTGGATTTGCCACAAAATCTTAAGGAGTTCCCTTAAAAGAATCTGTTGGAACACCCCTTTACATGGCACCATAATTATTGTAAAAATTATTATATACATCTAAATGTGATATATGGTCTATAGGAATTTTAGCATATGAAATGGTGTATGGAAAATAGCCTTGGAGTTGTAGAGATAGAAATTCTTATTTGCTAAATATTAAAAATTAGCCACTTAAATTTCCTATTGATGTTAGAGTATCTGATGAATACTAAGATTTAATTAGAGAATGTTTAAAATTAAATGAGGAATAACGTATTTCTTGGGATGAATTATTTAAACATAAATTATTGAATTAATAGGAGAGAAATTATGTAATATATATCTAATAAATAGAAAAAAATGGATCTAAAAATAGATAAAGAGGGATAATAAATACTTGCTAAAATTTAAAAGATTGTACAAGCTAGAGGACTGGATGTATCTGAACAATTTAAAAAATTTGATAAGGATAAAGGGGGGTCTTTAGATTTTTAAGAATTCTTTTAATTTTTAATTTAACTTGATTAAGGATTGACAGGTAAAGATATTAAATAATTGTTTTAAAAAATTGATTTGAATGGTGATTAAAATATAGGATTGGATGAATTTAGAAGGATCTTTTGTGAATATGATTATGTAAATGAAGATTTAGCTGATAGAATCATTATTGATTTAAAAGAAATAATTAAAGCAAATAAAATGGATTTAGCATAAATATTTGCTAATTTTGATGCAGATTAAGAGGGAGATTTAGATATTGATGAATTTACTTAACTTATTAAAGCTATTGCCAAAGATATTAAAGATTATGATATTAAAGCAGTAAATTATAAATGTTAATTAGATATTTCATAAATTTGATATTGATAATGATCATAAAATTAATTTTGAAGAATTTTAAAATTAATTAGATTACAAAAGAGACTATAAATAAGATCATGATTCTAGATTAAAGATAAAAGATAATCTAATTTAAGTATGCAATATTTTAATTAGTAATTTGTTGAAGAATTACGTTCACTTGTCATAGATAACGATATAAATATTGAATTAATTTTCAAGAATTTTGCTAAATGTTTGAATAATGAAATGAATTTTATGGAATTTTAAAAATTGTGTTCTGTCATAGATAGACGATTAACTGAAAATGAGAGAAGATAAATATTCAAATTCATAAATCTATGTGATAGGGATGGTATTACATTAGATGAGTTTACTCAAATCTTTAAGTGATTATTAATATTTATTTTAAATTCGAAAATTGCGCCTATAATATGATTGACACAACCAATATTTTACAAATAAAAAGAGAGATGTTTCATGTTAATATTAGACGTTAGAGAAATGAATAGCATTTTAAAAATTAGCGATAAATATGTATTAAAAAAATGTTTGAGAATTTTGAGTACTTGCAGGAGATGTCTCAAAAAATTAGAGAAAAAATAGATAATAATTAATAGTTATCTGGAAATGAATTAGTGCAAATGGTTTAGTGTATATTCACAGAATTAATGAAAGAAAATAACATGAACTTGTTGGATGTAATTTAGTGTGTTTATTTTTAGACTATAGATGCTGCTGTATGGATGATAAAAAGTACAGATAGTATGGATTATGATGAAAATATAGCTGCTACATATTAAATGATGTAGATTGTGGATAAAATGCTTTATTTTTCATAGGGTTACGGAGGGTCTGAACCATTTAGTTAATAAATAATAATTTATGCTGCTAAAGTATTTATTTAATCAATTTTAGTTCTTAAAATATTGGATTCTTTTGGAGGATCCTTATTTTGATGAAATTTATGTAGATATAGCAGAAACAACTTATTTTTTAATAAACAAATAAGAACCAATTCTTGTAAAAAAGGGTACAGATATACTTTATAACGTCATAACAACTGATAATGGAAGAAGTATTAATGACTTTTTCAGCTTAAAAATTTTTGACTAAAAATTAGTGAGACCTTTATGTAATCTTCTTTTGTCGAATTAAAGTTAAAAAATTTAATATAATGTATGGTAATGTATCTTAGAAACCTTTTAAAATGGAAATAGCGAGACAATAGATTAATTTCTTACTTTCACTTCTGAAACAGAGAGATAATGTTTAACTTTTTTTTCTCTATTAACTGAAAGTGCATTGGAATCTGAATTAAAAAGCTTAAAGTATTTAAAAAATTAATTAAATCTCATATTAAAAGTATTGAACTATTGTGAAGTGAATGATGAAAATAAATATAAAAAATATGTACAAGAATTGAAGGAGTCAACAGCGTTTGGCTCACAATTAGAACATAATTGGTTGTTTCATAAATGGAATTCAATTACAAATTCTGCTCACGAGATATAAGTACATTTGAGTGGTTGATATAAATTTATATTCAATTTGCTTTGCCTTGAGATTTTAATTTCATTCTGAAATTCTAAAATATAGCTTATCTCTCTTCGCTTTTTAGTAATTAAATATTATAACCAACTAAATTGTATCCTAAATTTGGTTAGTTATGGTTTTTTTGTACAAATTTAAAATAATCTGCCCAACTCATCTGTTATTTTTTCTTCATAGATGGAAACAATGTTTTGAGGCAATTTTATTTATATTGTTGAGTAGAATTTTTACGAGGAGATATGTATGTCATTTAAAAGGAAGATTATGCTTCTATACGAGGACAACTCTCTTATCTTAATGGAGTGATTTCAATGGATCTTCTTCTACTTCTTGTTTATGTTACTCTAATTTATCGTACTTTTTTTGGTAATTCTTACTTTGTCTGATGTAAACACAAATCATAATTTCCATCCCATGGTTCAACATTAGAATAGTATTTAGTTGTAAATTCTTCACAATCTAAATTAAGGAGAGTTGTTTAAGGATCATTAGAATGCATTTATAATATAAATAATGATTCACGGACCGAATTCACAATTTTCTGGTGCATTCAGTATGGGCAAGAAACAAGAAAGTACAAATATATATTAACATAGCTTCAATCATCAATTCAAATCCAGGGTAAGTATGTTCATAAATTATAGACCTAATCAATATACTGTTAGCTCCCTCGATAAACCTAAAACCTTTTTATTTCCAAAGGCCATTCGAAAACCTCTTTATGAACCCAATGAAGTTCCATTTGCTTATGATTATAATCTACAAGTATGAACCTTTATAAGTAAAGACTGTATGTAGCAATCCTCCAACAATTAAATTTGCAAAAGCAATTGAAATTGAAAAACCACCTATTGAAATTGGTCCTGGATCATATAATTGGACTGATTGTAAAAAATCACCTGCATTTACTTTTTAAAGTAAATTTGAACCAATCGCTAATGAAACTATTCAAGTCCCTGGACCAGGATCATATGATGTTATAGAATCTCAGCAACCTAAACCTCTAAATAAAGGTTTTACAACTAGTAAAAGATTTGATGCTTTGATAAGTAATGGCCCTGGACCTGGAGAGTATAATGTTGAAAAACCAAAGTTTTGGACAAATATAAAGTAGCTCTTGATTGTGAGTAAAGATTCCCAAAGTAGCCTAAAAGTTTGGAAAGGAGTGAAACTGGCCCTGGACCTGGAGCCTTTTTGACAACAATATAGAGCACTAGTAAAGGAATATCATTCGGAAAGAAATTGCAAGCTTAGAGTGAAAAGCATTTTGTACCAGGACCAGGGAGTTATTATATGAAATCTTTTACAGATATTCAAAATAAAGGTTCAAAGTAATAAATACATTTAACAAGAATCGGATCTTCTAATAGAAGTTAAATGCTCTTAAAACAAGGTCCATCTCCACTGGATTATGATGTCACTTAATTCAAATATCCTAGTAAGCATACTAGCTTTGTAAAAGCAGAAAGGAGGACAATGAAAATAGAAGAAACAACACCTGGACCTGGAGCATATTAACTTGAAACAATATTAAAAAAACATGGACCAATAATACCAAAAGCATCTAAAGAAGTTATTATACATGAAATTCTACCTGTACCATTATAATATATTTTAGGGTCCAGGCAAATATAACTTAAATGAACCAATAAGTAAAGGACCAAGTTATCATATTGCTGGTAAATATGAAAGTCCTTAAGAATAATCTATTGTTGGACCTGGAAGATATCATATATCTAGAGAAATTACAGACGGACCTAAATATAAATTTGCAAAGATGGAAAAATCAGTAGATGATCAGAATTAATCACACTTTTATGATATTCAATAGAGTATAGGTCACATACCATCCTATTTATTGAATAATTGATTTATAATATGAATAAAACGGATTATTAAATAAATGAGAATTGCCATTTTGCTTCTAATTATTGTTAGCACCCTGGCAGCTAATAACATGAGACATAAAAGGTATATATAAATTAATAATTTTAGCACAGTAGGAGAGGTATAAGATTTAAGTAATAATGTTGGAGTAGTTAGCTCATAAGTAATTGAAGTTAATCCCCCAATTACAAAATAATAATATTAAATAAATAAAGCATCAAAGTCAACTACTAGGGCTATTGAATCAGCATTAAGACATTCATAACCAGCTGCATTTGTTTAAATTACATAGTAAAATGATGTGATTGATAATATTCCATTTGTAGAAGAGACTCTTGATTAAATGGTTATTGAAAAACCATAAGAAGCTTATTACAATGATGGTAGCTCACCTGATATGGGAACTAGTGCAGAAATTGAAGAAGCATCTGAAGCACCAATGAATAATGATAATTAAGAAAACCCTATTGATGAATATTATGCATAAGAATAAGTGTACACTGATGAAGTTAACGAATAATCTGAAGTTTCATTGCTTTAAATTACTGAAATTGATGCATTAGCTAATATAGATACTAGCATGCCATTATTTGATGAAGATGTTAAAATAGATGAATAAGCATTATAAGAGACTCCATTAAATATTGATGTTGAAGATTAAACAAATGAAACATCAAACATGGATGCTGATTTATAAAGAGAAACAGAATAAATGGTTGAAGCATTAAGTGGAGATGAAGATTTAATGATCAATGAAGTATAACTCATTTAAGTGGCTAGTGTTGCTGAAAGAGGATTCTATTGATTATTGAATAACATAAATAAATATATTCATTTATTTATATTAAGAACAAAGAATTTCTAAATCCCACTTTATAAGTTATCTTGTTTTCTTAATTATTCATTAAAAAAATGAATTAATTCGAAATTCCTAAAACATTCAAGGCAGCTTAACTACCAGAACATGGAAAAGAATTATAATTAGTTGAATTGGAGACACCAACATTGAAAGAAGGAGAAGTCTTAATTAAAGTTGAAGCAGCCCCTGTTAATCCATCAGATTTATAAGCACTTGTTGGACATTATCCACATGGTAAAACATTACCAGCTGTATTTGGATTTGAAGGATCAGGTGTAATTGTCTAATTACAGTAAGAAAATATTTTATTTTAGTGAATCTGTGTAAAATGTCAAACTCGGAACAAGAGTTTCTTTCTCTGTTAGATCATAATATGGAAGTTATGGATAATATGCTTTAACATCTTCATATTCTGTCATTCCTTTGGATGATGATGTTTCATTCGAAGCTGGTGCATCAGCTATTGTTAATCCAGTCACTGTATTAACTATGCTTGAAGAAGCAAAAGAGAGAGGGGCAAAGGCAGTTGTTCATACAGCTGCTGCATCTGCTTTAGGAAGAATGTTTGTAAAATATTTCTAAGATAATGGAATAAATGTGATTAATATTGTTAGAAGAGAAGAATAAGTTTAATTATTAACAAAAGAAGGTGCAAAATATGTATTAAATTCATCAACACCTACATTCTTTTAAGATTTAAATAAATTAGCCACAGAATTAGAGTAATTTTATTAAATATTTTTAGAGCTACAGTTTTTTACGATGCTATCGGTGGCAATTTAACAGGCTAAATCTTATAATAATTACCAAATAATTCAACAGTTTATGTTTATGGATTATTATCAGGATAAGATATAAGTAATGTCACTATATCAGATTTACTATTTAAAGGAAAAACAGTTAAAGGATTTTGGCTCTAAAATCATATTCATAAATATAATCCTTTTGCAGATCCAAATGCAAGATAAAAGTTGAATGATTTATTAAAAACATCATTAAAGACTGAATATGCCAACTAATACTCGTTGGAGAAGATTAATGAGGGAATAACATTCTATAAATAAAATCAAACTGCAAGTAAAATTTTAGTCAGACCAAATCAATGATATATTAATTTAAATGAGTTAAACAAAAATAAACTGTCTATTTTTTTGAAATTCTTATAGCCATTTTGAACTTAGCTGACTTAATTTATTTTATGCTCTTTAAAGTTCTTAGAGTATATATTTTTAATAATACAGAAAATTGTTTATAGATATAAATTAATATATATTTATGAAATATATTTTAGTTTTCATATTAACTCTCAGCCTTTATGCTGAGATGCTCAGAAATAGAAAGGACTCGGCTAAAGAATCAATCATCAAGGTTTGTTAAATTAATAATATAGCAAATAAAAGATGCTGTTAAATAAGATAATAGCCCATTGTACCATTCGTCATACAAAAGATTAGCTTATTATGTTGACACATTTGGGCCAAGGATGTGGGGATCAGAGGCCATGGCTGATGCAGTTGATGCACTGTACGAGGATTTAACCTAAATTGGTTTCGATACTGTTTATAAAGAGAATATTGGAACAATTACATCATGGTAAAGAGGTGAAGAAAGTCTTACATTATTTGAACCAAGGTAGGTACCAACAAAATTAAATATGATTGGATTGGGTTGGAGTCCAGCTGGTGATGTAACAGGCGAAGTAGAAGTAGTGCATTCTTTTGAAGAATTAAAAACAAAGGATGTTTAAGGAAAAATAGTTTGTTATAATTTTGTTTGGACTAATTATGATGAAACCATTTTATTTAGAGTAATGGGTCCATTTTTAGCTGAATAAGCAGGAGCTATTGGTACTTTAGTTAGAAGTGTAGCTAGTGTTTCTATTTCATCACCACATACAGTAATAATTTAATTTTATTCAAGGGTATAACATATTATAATAAATTAAAACATCCAGCTGCTGCAATAACAGTTGAGGATGCTGATATGTTTGATAGAATGAGAAAAAGAGGATAAAAAATAATTGTAAATTTAAAAATAGGTGGATAATAATATTAAACAACATCAGATAATGTAATAGCAGAAATTAAAGGATCTATATATCCTGATGAAATATTATTAATGGGAGGACATTGGGATTCATGGGATACTGGTTCATAAACAGGAGCTAATGATGATGGTGGTGGTGTTATGGTTTGTCTGGAAGCACTTAGAGTTTTAAGACATTTAAATATAAAACCAAAGAGAACAATAAGATTTATAGCATGGAGTGGAGAAGAAATGGGTATGCCAAATAATGGTGCACAATATTATGCTAAAAATCATAATCATGAAAAACATATTTTAGCATTTGAATCTGATCATGGAACTACTAAACCATATGGTTTTGGAATTAATGCAGGAATGAAATTTACGTATTAAATATTTTTATATTAGTTAATTAATTACATATATTGCATAAGAATACTTAACAGGTGTTGGAGCAGAAAGAATGTATCCTAATTAAGGAGAGGAAGCAGATAGTCAAGCATTAAGAGATATTACTGGAGTACCTGTTTTAACTAATATGATAAAAGATACTGGATCAAATGATTTTTACTTTACTTATCATCATACTGCCGGGGATTCAATGTTAATGATGAATGCTGATGATTTAGATGACAATGTAGTTGCTATAGCAAGTTTAATGTATTTGATTGCGGATTTAAATGAACCTATTCCTTAAGATTGATGTTATTTATAAAACATTAAATATTGTTAAGAATTAAGAATTTCTTGAGTCTACATTTTAAAGCTGGTTAATTTTGATTTGAGTAAATAATAAATGGCATAATTTTAAGTCCCTCAAACATTCAAAGCTGCTTAACTAAATGCTTACGGATAAGAATTATAAGTAGTAGAAATAAAGACTCCTGAACTGAAATAAGGAGAGGTCTTAATCAAAGTAGAGGCAGCACCAGTAAATCCTTCTGATTTACTTTCATAAGCTGGACATTACCCAACTGGGTAAACATTACCTGCAATCATTGGTTTGGAAGGCTCTGGAGTAATAGTTTAATTACAGTAAAATATAAAATATATCTAGTTAATCTGTGCAAACACTGAAAGTAGGCACAAGAGTGGCTTTTACAACAACAACACAGTTTGGAAGTTATGGACAATACGCTGTCACACCATATCAATAGGTCATACCATTAGATGACGATATTTCTTTTGAGACAGGTGCTTCTGCTATTATCAACCCAGTTACTGTTCTCTTAATGCTTGAAGAAGCAAAAGAGAGAGGAGCAAAGACTGTTGTTCATACAGCAGCTGCATCTGCTTTGGGAAGAATGTTTGTAAAATATTTCTAAAATTCTGGAATAAATGTGATTAATGTTGTTAGAAGAGAAGAATAAATTTAATTATTAACAAAAGAAGGTGCAAAATATGTATTAAATTCATCAACACCTACATTCTTTTAAGATTTAAATAAATTATCCACAGAATTAGAGTATTGGTATTTTATATTCGTAGAGCTACAGTGGTTTTTGATGCAATTGGTGGAAATTAAACTGGATTATTATTATAATAATTACCAAATAATTCAACAATTTATGTTTATGGTGCATTATCAGGGCAAGATATAAGTAATGTTACAATATCAGATTTACTATTTAAAGGAAAAACAGTGAAAGGATTTTGGTTGATGACCTAATTGCATAAATATAATCCATTTGCAGATCCTAATGCTTCTAAAAGATTAAATGAATTGCTTAAATCATCACTAAAGACTGAATATGCAAATTAGTTTTCTTTGGATAAGATAAATGAAGGAATAACATACTATAGAGAAAATTAAACTTAAAGAAAAATATTGATAAGACCAAATCAATGATGTATAAATTATATAATATTCTATATTATTTTAAAATCATTCAATTTACAGAGACTATAATAATTTTACATATATACCCTTGACATGTTTCCCAATTGCCCTTTAGGCTATAATATAATAATAATTTTTACATAAAAATTCATCAATAGATAAATCACACCTAATGAAAAAAATATTGACCCATAAATATCAGCAGCACTATTAATGAATATAATTAATACACAAAACTATTATTTATCATAGCATAAGCATAACAAACCACCCCTGCCAAACTAAAATTAAATAAAAATGTACAATATATAAAATAATCCTCTTCCCAAAAAGGTTTTCAGAAAACCAAATTCATCTAAAAGTTTAGGATACCCTAATTCATTTGCAACCAATAAAAATCCAAATAATCTAATTAAATCAATCTTACACAAAAAATAATGGACCACAATATGCAGAAACACTTAATGATCCATGAACAATAAGTGTGATGGAAATCCAAAGTCCTGCAAATGCAATTACAACTCTGAATATAAATAATGATACGCTGATACAGCATTGAGAGCTCTTATAATCTTCACACCTATTTCACTCATTTTATAATTTATAATATATTTATCAAAATTATTATGGTAGTGAAACAATTCCTTTTATTAATTGTGCAGTAATCTTTGCATAAATTTAAGTAAGTATTTTGATAAATGCCATTATCACATTGATCCTATAATCAAATTATTGGAATTACTTAATAGGAAAATTAATACTTAAATAAAAAAGCTTAAAAACACCCACCTTGATAAATTTTCATACATTTTATATTTTTTATCTTTATATGCTTTATATGATATGTAAGATATTATAATATTGCAGACAATATCTAGCATAGTCACACTCCAATATAGATAATTTTCTTATCCATTCTTTAACATAATTCTAAGCTAATTTATTTATATAACTTACTCGATTTATTGTATTTTAACTATTTATAATGCCAATAATTATAGTTGCACTACTGAATAAAATATGCATAATTAGTATGAGTAATACTGTTGATTATTATTTAATTAGAATATGAATTATAGAATAGAGTAAGAGTGGTACTGCAAGATGAATGTAATCGTATTATATATCATCCTTTTCTTTTATTTATTCATATGATTCAACTATTATAGTTTTTGAGAATACGAGTATTAAGAGAACCATCAGAGTTAGAAATAATATGTTCATCTATTTCAATCAATTCATCTTCATCAGACATTTAGTATTATTAATAATAATAATCATAATTTTTAAAAAGATAAATCCACAGACTATTCCTCTTCAATTATCTGTAATGGTGATTGATATTATTGATTCAATTTGCTTCTTTAACTAATTTCTTATTATTCTTCAGGAAGACGTAAACTTAATAAATTCTCAACTTCTTAAGTCAGTGTGTCAATAACTTATTAATCAACTTATTCTTCTTCAACTAATTCTTCATTTGTATATAAATCTAATAAACGATCTTCAAAACTCTATAATTTAGACTCATTCAATTCTAAATCCATCCATTTTTATTCGAATGACTAATAACTTTATAAAATGTTACCTTTTTCTCTTCTTTTAAGTTTCTTTTTGATATTTATTATAATTTATTAGAGTTATATCGAACAGAATCGATTTTCTAATCGATTTGATTAATTTCATTTTCCAAGGCTACCTTTTCTTATTAGAGTTTAAGCATTTGAGGTAATAGAGATTTATCTTATGTTATTAACTATTTTTTATTTTTCTTTTCTTCTTTTTCTTATATTTATTTTTTCATCTTTACTAATTCATGTATTTAACTTTAAAGATCTTCTTTTTATTATTTCATTGATGACAATTAATCTTATTCATGTATCATTTTTAACTACTTTAATGAGACAGTTTAGCTTCTAACTGTCTCACATTCAATTTACAATTTTTGCTAAGATTATTGTTTTTTAATTTATGTTTTGTGAATTATACAACCTGCATTAGATGATTAAAAACTCTAATTATTTAGATTCTAATCTTGCTCCTTAAGAATGCATGAATTATTCTTTTTTCTTTTAAAGAGTGCTTTGCTTTATTCAGGAAAGCTCAGTTAAATACTTTAACATATCTACATATTGATCTATTTACTTTATCTATCTTAATCATTCTCTCCTTCAATGCCTTCATTTATTTTGAATTATTTTTATTAACTACTATAATTATGTTTATATTATATTTTTTACCAATAATCTCTGCCACATACCTTTCTGTAATTTCAGAAGATAGTAAATTAGCATCACTTTAAATTGTTTAACCAAAATAAGGAACAAATAAACGATTAGTCTATAGGTTTGGAACAGAAGCAGAGTATTATTTTATTATAATATTAGTACATGCATTATTAGTGTCAATGGTGAACCTCTCTTAACATACTCTATAGAAGATCATAGTTTTGAAATATATACAGGGTTCTCAACATCAGATGGCATTAAGATTGTAGATCCAGAAAATAAATTCTTTTTTAGAGATCTTCAATAACCAATGTTATTCGTTTTAGATGATTTCGAAATTCCTTTAGAAGGATGGAGTGATACAAGAGTATCTTAATGTTAATCAATTTAAAACTATTTTCTTGGAGGACCTTGTTATTTTTCTAATAATACAGTCACTAAAACATTTGTTGGATTACCAACACATGAATACATAACATTATCATTTAATTTTCATTTTATAGATTAATGGTAAGGAGAGGTTGCTTAACTAAGAGTTGATAAATTAATTGTTTGGTCTGATACATATAATTGGTGTGATAAAGTTATGCCATGGTTATGTTTTAAATAAGGAATAAATAGTTGTGGAGGAGAAGCACCTGATTAAATTGGTTAAGCAATTAGAATTACTATATATCATATAAATCCATCTATAGAGTTAGAATTCTCAACAACTTTGGGTAAAAAAGATGCATGCTAAGCTTCTTGGGGAATTGATAATGTATCTATTTATGTTTATTGAATATATATATCACTTCCAATATTTTGATTATTGAACATAATAATGATAGTTCATTCTATTATGTAATATAACTTTTCTTAATTCTAATTATCTTTTTTCTTCCTCTTTAAGTTAAATTAAAGTATTTAAATGATTCCATCTATCTTTCCAATTTCTTTCTTTTATTTATTTTCTATTTATAATAATATTATTACCTAAACATAAATGCCCATCTAATTGTTTCCATTTCTCTTTATCTACGATATCTAACATAAAATATCATTCCTAATAATACTGTAACACATTAGAGTGTATAAGTAACTGGTTCACATACATTCCAACCCCATTCATCAACCATATAAATTCCATAATAAAATGCTCCAATTTGTATTAAGGATAGAATAAATAACATTGACAACCATCTATATCCTATTTTCTCAGATTCAGTAACCATTTTATCTAATTGCTCACGACCTTTACAAATTTCAGCTTCAAGGATGTTAACTACATGTTGCAACTCATATAATTTATCTTTAGTTGGTTATTTCAAAATTTGGAGTCCAGTCTCCATTGCTCTTGTAATTTCTGTTGGGGTTGAATTTTGAGTAATATTAACTGAATTCAAAAACCAAGAAAGTGTATTAGCATGAGAAGGATCAATTCCTAAATTTACCATATTTTAATATTTTTGCATTGGTGAATGCTTTAATTATCCTGATATTTTCAGTATTTTTGATTCATTTGTTTAATAGGCAGGGATTAAAGTGAATTCTTCATCTTGAATGATCATTTTGACTGGTTTATTAGATTAATCATTTAACAAATATTTATAGAGATTGCTATTTAGTCCCAAATTAGTTCCTTAAAAGTCTATTTCAACCTTGGTGGACTCCTCTAATTCTAGTTATTCTTGTATTGTCAAAAATGTATATTGAGAATGAATGAATAACATTTTTGAACCCATTATAAATGGAAATGTTAAAGAAAGTAATTCATCTTTAATTGCCATCTAAACATCTACATAAATATAAGTAAATACTCCTCTTAGAGATAATGTGATAGAAACGAGGAATATTAACCAAACTTCTTGTTAAATGTTTGAACATTTAATAAAATAATCATCTTTTTAATAATTATTACACTACTATATCCATGGATGGTCTCTTGCTTTCATCCTTATTTCTTAATTCATTAACTAATTGCACTATATTCTTAGGAATATTTCTAGAGGGCAATTACTCACTTCTCATTGCTCTTTATACAATATCTTGCATTTCTAATCCATCCCAAGGAATCTCTCTTGCAAATATCTCCCATAACAGTGTTCCAAATGCAAATAAATCAACACCTTTATCATATGCCTAAATAATGTATATATTTTTACTCTTTTTGCAAATAATTCTGGTGCCATATATGTTGGTGTACCACTAAATTATTGATATCCTTGATTCAATTCTGACTAATTTATAGAATAATATTATTACCATTCTCTTTGTTAACCCAAAATCACACAATTTGACAGTTTATCCTTACAAGAGAACATTATGAGATTTAATATCTCTATGTACTACACCTGCTGAATGCATATATTGTAATACTCTGGCAATTTGAATAGCAATACTATATTTGAATTGATCATTTATTTAATGACTAAATATTCAAAACAACTTACTTTGTTTTATGCAATAATTAAAACAAACTACCACCCTAAATATATTCTGTAGCAATAACTAGATTAGGTGGTTTTGTGCAACAAGCCATCAATAAAACAATATTAGGATGTCTTAATAAGGATAACATCTCTATCTCATTATTGATTTCATCCATTAATTGTTGTGTTATGTTTGGATTGAAAATCTTTTTGATAGCAATCTAGATATAATTTTTATATACTTCTGTTCCTCTGAGATATCCTCTATGTACAATTGAAAACCCTCCTTATGAAATAATTTCATGTACATCAAACTCATTTGAATCTATTTCTAATACATGATTTGTATGTTATAATTCTTATACCAATCTCATTTATCTGCTTTAAGTTTTAGGTCTTTCTTACTATTGAGATTCAACTCTTAATTATTTTACTTAAGTTGTTGATCCTGGGCTTATTTGAAAAATTTTCTACAATATTTGATTCAATTGTGGTTAATGAAAATTGCCTAACAATGATTGAAATCTTGGAAGTAGTGGATTGTTGCTTAAATTTAAACCTTGTAAATTTGGCATGCTAAGTAATTCTTCTGGTATCTCTTCGATGCAATTATTGCTCAAATCAATTTCTTCTAAACTTGTTAAAGTTCCTAATTTTGATTCAATTGAAGTAATTTTGTTATAACTCAAATCCAAATGAGTTAATCTGAGTTAGTAAATTTCTGGAGGTATACTTATCATAGATTTGTTTGAGAGATTCAATTTAGGTTCCCCAGATCTCTTTATTCTTCTAATTATTAATTGAATATCCTCCATTTAATTTAATTTTTATACTTAATTAGTTTTACTCAAGATTAATAATTTTATGAGTCTTTCTTATATGATTAATCAATTATAAAACTTCCATAATGGCCAAGATACAACATTTTTGATTTATAATTTTTGAAAAAATATATATGGTATGCCATGCCATAAACAATTAAATAAATATTAATATTTTTAATGAACTTTCTTGATGTCGTAATGGTCATTTTATGTTAATAGTTGTTGTATGCATATAGATTAGGAATGAATGCAAACTATCAATATTACAATGATCAAAACACCATTGACTTTACAATTGCAGCCAACTATTAACTTGGTGTCTGGTTCAAATATTAACCATTATCAGGTTTACTTTAAGTTGGAATGATATCACTTTCAGAAAGTAATTCCTCTTTGCTTTTCTACAATACATACTCAGATTCAAGCAATCTTTTTTCAATCAGTTACTTGAACATAGACTATGAGCAATAGCAAATTTTACTAAAATCTAAAATAAAGGGGGAAAATAAAATAGCAGATTCTTCATTAGAAATCGATCCAGAAACATTTGACGGTTAATGGATTTACCACTATTATTTTATTGAAAAAAGAGCAGAATATTTTGATTTATAAATAGGTTATATAAATTAGAATACACGAAAAACTCAGATTTTCAATGATATTGAATTATTTTAATCTGCAACCTTGGATGTATTTTTCGGAGGTGGATTAGATGTATGTTTTTGTAATTCATTTAGAAATTTGATTTTAATGAGCATTTTTTCCTTACTTATTTCTTGGGAATAATGGAAATATAAATTGGTAGTGATAAAAATATGGATCCAATATTTATATTTTACACAGAATGGTCTGATAATGATATATCTTCTTTTTAACAAAACGTGA
>JMSD01000082.1:0-15568 GCA_000715435.1 Paramecium caudatum | reverse complement strand
ATAAATATAATCGTTCACTCACTAGGAAGTGTTGTGTTGAGAAAATTTATCAATATACTAGATTAGATTATGGATCCTTCAATAAAATTTATTAATGATATTTTAATTCTTGGTGGAGCTGAAGACATAAATATGTTAGCCAATTTAAGATGGAATTCAGTTGCTGGTAGAGTTTTTAACATTTATTCTAACCGAGATAATATATTAAAATATTTTTTAAGCTCTACAGAATAAAGCATAAAACCCTGTGGTATTAAAATTTTAAATTATAAGGATTATAACCTATACGATCTGAATATAAGCTGATTATTAATGAAGATTTCACATATTTTATTAATGGACATACAAATTATAGTGAATAATTGACTATAATATTGAAACTTATTGGTTTTAATAACGATTATGTGCATTTAGAAAGAATTACCTAATGATTTATTTGTTAAATAAAAAATTTAATATAAACAATTATTATGTAAACATATTTTGATTAGGCTAAGAAAGTTATACCAAGCAACTTGACCTCTTATTTTAACACATTTATAGGGGTTTTTAATGTACTTGGAGCACTGAAAGATAGGTTTGTACCTGATTATAATGAAGTTTAAGAAGCTAAAAATTTTTAAATAAATGATCCTTCTCAATATTCGTGTATTTATTAAGATGATGCAAAATTAGAAAACTAAAAAAGAGAGTCCTTTCTTTTAAGGTATTAAATTCTATTTTATTTAGACGTGATGGATTTAAAGCAGTCAAGGTCTTTTTGGAAAAGATTAAATTTGATAAAATAATTAACACAGATTCAATTGGTTAACAATTCTATAACCAACATTTATAATGTTGTTTTATAAATTTGGATGAATTATTCACAGCCGATAATAGATTTTTTTTACCATCAATGAATGGAATAGAAAAAGTATAATTTTTAAATAATGTAATGGATGAAATCTCATTGCTTTTGCTTGAATATTTTAAGGGTCTTTATTACAGCAAATAAATATAATAAGAATATCTTGTTTCATTTGAAGAAATATAGAATTTCATATATAAACAAGTTAGAAAAAGAGCAAAGAGTTGTCAGACTAGTGCGTATGAAAGCCTCAAAAAACCACTAATAAAATACTATAAAGAGTAAATGTAAAATGATGCAGAGTTGTTGACATTATGTTTTTAAATTGGTACTTAAGGATTACAATTGCAAGATGTAAAATAGTTGATAAAAGAATTTTAATAGACAAAACTTGTTAAATTTAATGATATGACAAGGCTTGAATATTAATTTGAACTTAGTAATATAATGAAAATTACTTATTTATAAAAATTAAATGATTATTACTAAAGAGGTATTATGGATAGCTTTAAAACTTACATCAATATTGATAATGAAATTTATTATTTAAAATTAAAGGAAAGAGTTGAATTGATATTTGTTTAGTACCTAACATGTTAATAATTTATTGGTGGCATCATGGATCCTTAAATTAATAAGACTTTATAATACTTAATTTATTCTATTGATTGGATTCAAACTAGTGATGTTACTGATCAAGCTATGGATTTAATCAACTACCTTTCTCAAAATAATTAACATGTATTTCAATCAGATAGTTAAATTTTATTTCAAAATTAACCATTTTCAGTTGAAATTTTAAATAATTTTAAACATCATAATAAAAAGAAATGTGATGATGCTTAAATATGGTGGTATTAGAATATCAGTGAGGAATAAAATGTATTAATTATATGCCAAATATTCTTTATTTTAGCAAGACTATTGTTTTTAAATAACAAATTATATATAGGACCATATGAACCTGCAAATAGAGTCACTTTAACTTAAATATTAAGGGTATTGAATAATGGAAAATATCATTATTTGAATTAAACAATTTTAAAACTATGTGAAAATATAACTTTTTAGTTATAAATCCAATTATTTGATAGTATAGAAAAGTAAGCAAGGGAGTAATTATTGGCTTCTCCTTTATAAATTAATTTAACAGGTTAATTAATTAATTTAGAGTTAATATATGAAAATAAAAATCCAGCTTAAGCAGCATAATGCTTTTATGATGAAAATAAATTAATGTTTCAAATATTAAAACCAGTTAGTTTTAATGGAATAGTAGATTAGACACTTATCAACCAATAAAATTAATTCATTTAACCAAAATTATAGAAAATAAAATAATAATATGCTAAACTCCTTGAAAGTAAACCCCCTGAAATGAAATTTGAAGTATTATCTTAATCTTAAGATAATTCAAATGTAATAACACTTGCTATATCTGGGTTTTTATCTGGAGATTAAGATAAACTAAGTTATTGGAAAGGTTTACTTTAATAAGGTTCAGGCACAGTTGTAGCACTTCATTGGAATTGTAGTCAACCAACAGATTTCATAAAATTATTTGCTACAAAAGTTTTACCTCAATTAGTTTCTAAATTTAATCCATTTACAATGGCTATAGGTGTTTTGGATGCATACATTACAAATCCATATAATGAGGCCTAAGCAGAGGCTAAAAAAGTTGGAAAATACTTAGGTTATTTGATTGGTGAACATAAATTATTTGGTGATTGTTAAATAAATATAGTGGTTCATTCATTGGGTAGTGTAATTTTGTTAGAATGCATAAAGATTTTAGATAAGTTATACTCTAAAACAAAAAGATAATAGATTAATCAAATAATGATTATGGGTGGAGCAGCAGATGTATATAAATTAAGAAAAAGAAGATGGAATACTGTAGCTGGAAGAATATATAATATTTATTCTAGAAAAGATTTGGTACTTGCAATAATTTTAAGAGCTGCATCAGTATTTGATGGACCATGTGGTATTTATAATTATTTATAATTTAGGATTAAGAAAAGTTTTCTTAGGATATAAATAAGTGATAAATTGTGATTTTACTGATGTAGTGGATGGGCATTTTGACTACAAAGATCAATTAATAAGAATATTGATTCAATCTGACTTCAATAATGATTTTAAGTATTTGGCATAATTGAAATTTTGACATTTTATATAATATATATAAAATGCAAATAAAAGAAAACTTATATAATTGGCTATGTTAATTGCGGGTGATACCATAAGATGGGAAAAAATATGCAGATAAAGTGGAAATATCTAAGTCATCCTTCCAGTAACTAGTGAGTGGCATAGCTTTTGGATAATTGCTTAGAGAGATTGTGAAGTTACGAAATAGGTATTAATTATAAGAATATAAGACCTGGTACTCCTTTGGCAAAATTAGACACACTTAAGGACAATCAATAAAAGTCTTCCATTTTTTATAATTGGAAAATCCTTTGTGATGAATATTAAAAAGTTGATATTGTGATAGATCAAGAAACAAAGGCATTGATTTTAGGCGAAGATAAAGAGATGATTCATCAATTACTTTTAGAGATCTATGATAAACACTATCGTCCATAATAACAATTCTAAAGTATGTCTTTAGATGATTCTTAATTAAGTTTGGGAAGCTAGACTAAAGTTTTAGCTACTAGTAAGATTTCATAAGGTATTTTTATATTTTTAACTTTAGCTAATCAATAAGTTGATTTATCTAAATTAGATCCAAAGAAGGATCTCAATAAAACATAAAATTGTTTAGAGTTCTTTATTGTGGCATTGGCTAAAAACTTGTAACTGTCAATTAAGTAAGCTGCTTCATTATTTACAAATAATAACAAGTATTTGGCACATATCTTGGCAAAAGGAGTGAAAGGAGTCTTTGAGCCAATTGTTGCATTTTATAAGGAAACTTATGCAAATGCAAATTAATTAAACAAATTATTTTAAGAAGACACAACAAAGAAATCAATGATATTTGCTTTTTAAGTATTAATATTTTAATTATTAGGCTATGAAACCAGGTCTAATATCTAAAAGTTATGATGTAGCATATGAAAGTGTTAGATTATTTAATAGATTAGCATCTATGATTCCAGTTTAATTAATTAGAGATTGGTTTTTAGAGGATTAGGGTGGTTTACATACAGCCCTTATGGGAGCAAGAAGACATCCTGAATTAGTAGGATTTAATGTTGAAATGATGTAATAATTTTCAAAAAATAATTTTGTTGAAGTTTTTACAACAGGGATAAGAAATGTTTTACCAGATACAAAAGATTTTATTAATTCTATTGAATTGATTTATATGCCTTTAAGTTCTAATTAAGAACTTGTTTCAACTGGTATTCTAAATGATTGGGTTACTTAAGCAATAGGAATAGCAGAAAATGAATTTAAAAATTCAATTGATACAAGAATTTCAGCACTTAATTTCTTAACTGAAGTATTAGGTAATTCAGAATTAGATGAATCATTAACTAATACTATAATTGCTTTATTGAAAAAAGGTTCAAGAGATAAATCATAATCGTTAACTTTAATGTGTTTAAATCATTTATTTAGATTACTTAATCATTTTGGTGCTTAAAAGAATAATTATGCACCATTAGTATATAAAAAGTAAATAAATAATTTAATATTTAGTTTAACTTTATCTTTGGTTGAAAATCATGATAATCAAGTTATAAGAGAATATATTTTAAATAATTTTACTTAAATATTTACAACCTTAGAATCAGTACCAATAAGTTTAGTTATTGAAAATCTTATAAAATAATTATAAACATCAGAAGGAGTTACTTATATCATTAATACATTTGATATGTAATTTTTCATGTATGTTTCTAATATCAATATTGGAATTAAGAATGCTATATAGCTACTTGATTTATTAGCAAAAATATTTTTAAATAATCTTGTATATTAAAGTATGTCATCAGAGATTATTATCAATATTTTATCTAAAAATGTTGAAAATCAAACAATGTAGGAATTTATACTTAAATTTATTAAAATAGCATTAGCAATGTATTTTGCTTCAGAGAAAAAGAGGCAAGGAAAAGATCCAATAAGTGCATAAAAAAGAAATCAAATAGTAGAAATCATAAGAACTATTATATAATTTTAGTAATAATTATTAAATGAAAAAATAAAACCATTAGTAGCACACACAAATATTTAAATTAAATAATTTAGTAAAAGAAATTCAAAAGGTATGATGGCTATCCTTGAATTATATGGGAATGCAGAAAGAATTCTTGAATAATATGAAGTTGAATATAGAGAATAATAAGCTAATAAAGTGTAAATTCCAGGTGAAGAGGAAGATTCTTTAATACCATTTAATAATAGGTCAATAGGATCAATTAAGATGAATAAAGAAGAGTAATATTCTCTTGCTTCATTAAAAACAACTAAAGCAGATCCTAAAGTATTGGAAACATTAGAATCATTAAAAAAATAATTTGATGATAAAGCTATAAATGAAGCTTAGAAAGTTGAATCATACAAAGAAGCACAATTAAAACAAAAGAATAATTTAAGAAAATAATTGGAAAAGAGATCTATTGAATAAGGAGTTTCTATTGTAAAAGATAGAGAAACTAATTTAATATTTAGAGATGGATCTAAAAGTGCAGCACCATTAAATAAACATGGATTAACTGAATATGAAGTATGGGATCTATCACTTGAAGAAGATAGAGAAAGATATCTAGTTGAATAATTATTTAGAAAATATCATAAAATCTTTAGATATGTATTCTTTAAATATGCTAATTCAGGTAGTAAAATTATTAAACCTTAAAATTTTGATGAATTGAAAGATTAATCTGACACTATTAATGAGGCAGAAATATGGTCTTTTTTCAAAGATTATGAATTAGTATTTCATGTTTCAAGAGAATAAGTACATGCATTATTAAGATCAGTAGCTATATAATTATTAAAATGTAAAAAAGAATTAACTAGTTTTAATTATGATGGATTTAAACATATTCTTACTTAATATTCTTGTATAATATTTACAAGAAATAATAAATATTAATAACCACATAAATGTCTTGAATTAATGTTAAAATAAATGAGATAAATTACAGCAGCAAAAGGACAAACGACATAACTTTATGATGATCCAGATAATATGTTTTTCAGTTAAACTGAAGTTATTAAAGAATTTAATAAAAAATTAGCTGCTGATCCAACTTACCCACTTCCAGAAGGATATAAAAGTTAAAAAGAAGAAGTAATTGAATTTAATTATGCATTTAAAGAAGAAAATGAATCATCAGTTGTTTATTAAATTTTAGATGAATTATTTCACAAGTAATTTGGTTTTCATATTATCGAACCAATAACAAGCAAAGAATTTAAATTAGTATGTAGACCAAATATGCTTGGCTATGTTGAATCAAAAGTCAAGTAAAATCTAGATAAAGATCATTATATGGAAGCAAAAAATAAATAAATGAGAAAATCAGCTTCGGTTGTATCAACTTTACCTCAACCTCCATAACCTCCAAAACGTAATCTTGAAATTGAGCCATTTAGATAATACTGTTTAGGTATAAAATTAGAATTAGCTAAAATTCCATTTAATCAGCCTAAAGAGAGAAATATTGTAGAATAAGTGGCTGATGTACTTGAAGACATGTTATTTGCTGTAGAGAACAATTAAAAAACAATTACAAGGAAATGGAATATTATGAATAAAGTTTAAAAGGATAAACAGGAAGAACAAAAAAAAGAGGAAGAGATAGCTAAAAAAAAGGATGAATAATTTTCAAAGAATCATGAAGATGTAAAGCTAAAATTAGAAAAATTAAAAAAAGAAAGATAAGAAAAAGCAAAAGCTGAATAAGCTGCCCTTGCCACTTAAAAGGATCCAAAGAAAATCAAATAAGAAGAGAAGTAAAAGGAATAAGAAGCATATTTGAAACAATCAAAGGATAAAATAGCTTAAAAATAAAAGTAAGAAGAAGAAGAAAGATTAAAACGAGAAATCTTAGAAAAAAAATAGAGAGCTGAGGAAATTTAAAAAAAGAAGGAGGAGTTTAAAAGATTCAATGATAAAAAAATAGAACAATATGGAGAAATTTTTAAAGCCGAGCAAGTTAAAATATAAATGGCTTCAGAAGAAAGAAAAAAACTTGAAGAAGAAAATTAAAGAATGCACGAAGCACTTTACAAAAATATTGAAAAAAAAGGAGAGTAAATTAAATTAAAAGAAAAAGCAACTAGTGAGTAGATTTAAAAACTCTTTTCTAATCAAAAATATTAAGCAATTTTTGTTACTCATAATTTTAAACTTAGCTATTTATATGAACTATTGTAATTAGAGTATTACAAATCTATAGAAATGATAGATTTTAAAGAAATTCCTCTAAAATTATGGATGTGGTTTGGAGATAGATTTCGTATTTATCCTGATATTATGACATAACCTGATTTCATAAGAATATTTAATGCCATTACATATAGAACAAAAGAAGTTCCAGCATCTTTAGATTACTAAGAATTTCTTGAAGCACTTTTTAGAATAAGTATTAAAGGTTATAAATTCTTTAATAAATTGGCATTAAATATGAAAGAACCTCGAAAACCAAAAGTAGAAGATGAAGAAGAATAACCTGGTTAACCTCCATAATCAGTAAAAAGAACTTAATAAACAAAAGAATTTATGTTAAAAGGAATAAAAGATGCAGCAAGTGAATAAGAGAAAAGATTATTAGTTGCAAAAAAAGAATTAGATGATAAAAAGAAATTAGAAAAAGAAGCACTTATTTTAGATAATTATTAAGCTTTGAATGATATTATTGGAACAGATAAAATTATAGGATAAGATTATAATGAATAAACACTTGAAGCACTTATAACTTATTTAGCACTTCCTAATGATAAAACAGGTATTGAATTGAGATTTAGATATTTAATGGAAGAAGAATCAAAAAAGAAACCAAATAAAGTAAGAAGATAAGGTATTAATTTATTATAAAATTTATAGAGGCTCATAATAAATTAGATGAGGATATTACAAATTGGAAGGAGTTTAAATCAGTAGAATAATAAAGGTAACCAGTTAATCCAAGTAATTATTATTTATATTTAAGAAAAAATAACAAAACCCAGTCCTAATAAAGCAGCAGAACCTATATTACTTGAATAATAAGGAGAAGAAGAACCTGTTTAAGAATGAATTATTAATTTTAAATAAATAACTTCAAATGGTGTTCATAAAATTTGTAAAGAAAATTCAAAATCAAAATCACCCAATGTATTGTTTATTTACAAAGGTGATTTAGAATCAAACTTTGATGGTTTTTTCTAAGACATTATATGTTTTTGAGAATCAAGCTATAATTGACTATTTTATAAAATATAGAGTTAGCTTTAAAGATGAATATATGTTAAAAGAACCACTTGAACCATAATATAAATTAATAGGTGTATTTAATGCAGACATAGATGTTTAAATTGAAGACTGTTTTGTTGAATGCCAAAATGAAAACAAAACATAATTAAATATAAATAATGGAGGAAAAAAACTTTCTCTTTCTATTAAAAAAGTTTAATAGGAGAATGTTAGATAAAGAACATCCATTTTAATAGTTCAACATCCTCTATGTATTGTATAATAGTTAAAAATAATTAGAATTTTTATCTGCTCATTAATAAAGAGTTCAAATAAATAATGGATTTATAATCACAATATTTAATTATTAGTTTTTCTATTTTGAATAATTAATTGATTGTTTTAAATGAATATAATGTTTTGGAAGTGTATTACATTAAATTTGGAATTTTAGAAAGTTAAAAAGAGTTAAAAAGAAAAATAAATTTAAATGAATTTGATTAAATGTTCTTTAAAATAACTTAATAATATATTCATGGCTAAAGAAGTGTTTTATAAATAAATGAGGATGATATTATTGAATTGATAAGATATTAAAATGTAAAGAATTCTTAACCTATAGATTTAGAATAATTAGATGATAGAATGTCTGATTTTAGAAATATGAAAGTTTAATAATTTACAAAAGATAGTTGGGTATTTGTATATAAATAATATGATTATTTTGCATATTCATAGAAAAGTATTTACAAAATTCTAAATTAAATGACAATTAATACAATGGTTTTATCAAAATTTAAATATTAAAAATAAAATAATGTAAAAGAAGATTATGAAGAATATTAAGAAGAATATTAAGTAGAATATAAAATACTTTTGGTTGCTGGAATTGATAATACTAAATAAGAAGATAAATATTATATAAATGCTTATTAATGGTTATAATCTTAAGAATTATAATGTACAATATTGATTCCATTAATAAATATAATTGATTTAAAGAATGAAATAGATTATATCGAATTTTTGAATTAATATGATGTAATTTTTAAAGATGAAAAAGGAAGAGTTGGTATTATATAATATACAGTTGAAGAATTTGGTGAAGTTTTACTATAGTATTGAATAATTATAAACAAATTATAAATCACAAATAAGCTGCAGTTCTTTTTACATAATAATCATCTCTTGATTCAAATTCAATTTCTCCTTCTTTATTAAATAAACCTAATTTTAATTATTTTAATTATAATGTAAATCTAGGTCCTAATTCTTATAATGCTACTTTTTAACCCTCTTCTTAAAACATGTATCTATGATGTCTAAAAAAGATAAAATCTCTTTAATTATGAAATGTGACTACTCTTCTACCACGAAACTATGGTTTAGATGGAAATAAAGCTGCTAATCCTCTTCCTACTCTTCTTCCAACTTTTGTATTAAATTAATTTAAAATTAATTCTGGATTATGATCTGTAAATCTACCATGATGATGTATATCTTAACAAGGTGTATAATTAGTCAATTTAAATTTATAAGTTGGTCCTGATGGTAAATGAGTATATATTAATTAACTTACTTATTTTCTATGTTCTCTAAATACTAATAAATCAGTATATCCTTAATTAATTGAATATTCTTAAATTTCTTTTATTGAAAATTATTTTCTAGGCCAATAATGAGTTTCTGGTCCAAATACATCTTTTACATCTTTAAGAAAATCAAATAATTATCTTGATGGTCTTTCACTTGTTGTAATAATAATTTTAGGATCTTATCCTTCTTAAAAGAAGTTTTAAAATTCATCAAATTATTCTTCATTTTATAATTCTTCTTAATCATCTTCATCATATACAAAATTTTCATCAATATCTCTTTTATCATCTATTGTTAATGGTCCCAACTTTTCTCTATCTGGATTAGCTTATTTTTCTTTCTTTTCATACTTTCTTATCTTCTTTTATTCAATTTATCTTCTTTCTAATATTTGATTTCTTTTTTCTTTATTCTTAATTCCACTAACATCATAATTAATTAAAGATTTGAAACCACCAACTCGTCTTTGTCTTTATCCTTTTTGTTCTTTCTTCTAAATCTTTTTACTAAATGGAGCATTATGCTTGATTTTAAGTGCATGAACTGCTTTACTTGTGTTTTTTGCCATAATTTAATTAATTTAATAAATGGGATGTATGTAAAATTAAGCTTAGTCTATTGAGATTTCAATTGTTATATTAAGCCCACCCATGACGATCTCACCATAAAGTGAAGTTCATCTCATGCCATATTCAAATGAAGAATTTCCAGCTGCTCGATTACCAACTACTATTTCAGATGTATCAACAAAAGTCAATATTAATAAATTAATGAGGTCTAGAAGTGGTATAAATTCATTTTATTAGAGATGGTATTTAGGGAAGAGAGTTTCAATCAATGAACAGTTGTCCTTACTTTTGAAACTGTATTTCGAATTGATTTATTAATTTCTTTATTTTTTCCCATCAATCAAGTTTTTTTGTTTTATCTTAAATCTAAATATTTTTTAATAAAGATGGATAACTTTAAACAGGGTTATATAATTGCTGAGGAATATGAAATAGTAACACCACTATCACAGGGATCATTTGGAAGAGTATTTTTAGGTCGTTCAAAAACTAAAAATATGAATGTAGCAATAAAAGTTGAGAAAAATGAAATGTCTCATTTCAATAGTTTAAGCAAGGAAGTAAATGTCTATATTTGAGAATAAGGTAGAGATTCTATAAGTATTGGATGGAGTTCCTTAAATACCTAAAGTATATTGGTATGGTTAGGAAAACGGTGTGAAGATTATGGTGCAAAATTTACTTGGAAAAGATTTGATTCATTATCAAAAAAAGTTAAAGAAATTTTCATATGAATGTGTTTCTAACATAGCTATATAACTTATTGATATACTAGAATCTATTCATAAAAGGTATTTTAAATAATAAATAATAAGAAATATTATTCATAGAGATCTAAAACCAGAAAACATTCTTGGAGCTTCATAATCAGATAAAATATATTTAATAGATTATGGAATAGCTAAAAATTTAGAATCAAATCGTAAATCAAAAGAAAAAGTATCATTTATTGGTACAACTCGTTATGCAAGTGTTGCAGCACATAAAGGAATTGAATAAACTAAAAAAGATGATTTAGAATCATTAGGTTATATACTTATTTATTTTATTAATTAAGCATTACCATGGTAATATATAGAAAAAAGTGATTAATAAAGAATAGAGAAAATTGGATAAATGAAATAAGATATATCACCTGATGAATTGTGTTAAGGACTTCCAAAACCAATTTTAAAGTAATAACTATTACAAGTATAGATATATGAAATATGTAAGAGGACTTTCAGGAAAAGCTAAACCAAATTATGCTTAATTAAAGGATTTATTCAAAAATGAAAGTCCATAAAGTATGCCATTTGATTGGAATTAAAGACCTAGATCAAATAATAGAATGTAATCAAATAAATCCATTAAATCAGCAATGTCTTAAAAATCAGGTAAATAATTAACAAAATCAAAATCATAATTTCATAAAAGTTAAAATTAAATATAATAGTAAAATTCATAAAAAGTCATATAATCACCTCATGTAAGAAAGAAATAAGTATAAACATTTGTTTTTGCAGATTAAGGTGATAAAACAAATTATTATCATTCAAGTGATGATTAATAATAACATAGTTTTAGTGAATCAAAAAAAGATAAAGAAAGTGTAAAAGTTGGTTATTCTATAAGTCATGAACCATCTAAATTTTCAAGATATTCTTAACATAATAAAAGTCCATTAGGACAGTAATATATGAAAGAGAGGGCCAGAGTTTCTACATTAGATGGAAATTTTTTTGATTTATTTGTTATGCCAATGCAAGCAGAATAATAATTATAGGAATTTGAAAATTAAGATCTTGAAATTAAATACAATCTATTACATTATAAATCTATAATGTATAATTACAAGAATCCTATATAAGATTTTAAAGCTATACATTATGAAGTTTTGGATTGATTATATTCTCTATATTATAATATATAATTTATTAGGACTAAATCATCATATAAATAGTTAATAATAAAAATAAGTAAATAAATGAGCAAGCATACAAAAAATAAATATAGTTAAACAAAGTTTGAATTTGAAGAACTTATGGTGTCTTTAGAAAATAATTCACCTATATCAAGTATTCATTAAAAGAATTCTCTTGCTATTAAAAATCTTGATATTTATGAAAGTGATGAAAATGAAAATAATTCTTTAAAGAGTATATCAGTACCATCTAACACATTGATCATTTGATTATATAAAATTTATAATATCCTAAATGATGTATGAAGGCATATTAAAGCAGGATTATTTACGGTTTTTAAATAAATATTTAAAATAAAAAAAATGGGATGTGCCTAAGCTAAACCTACTTCATAACCTAAATCTCATGCTGCTAAATCTGCAAAGATGACCATTTAAATCTAATCTCAAAGCTAAGATGAAAGTCCTTATGTCATTAAGAAGAACCCTATCTTTTAAAGAAGAGCTTCATAGAAATCTCTTATGAGTCCACTTCCTACGACGTCTTTTGTCCATAGGAACAAGTGAGAAACTCTTTAGAATGATCTTTCTTTATTATATATTTCATTAATCTTTACCATCTTTCTTATATTATTTTTCAACTGACTTTATGACTAACCATAAATTTACGTATGCAAAGAGCGCATTACATAATTAACAATCACCCCATATTAAATTTTTTGAATTTAAGAAAAAGAATTAGAAAGTCATCTTTTTTTATTATTCAATAATGACCTTAATATTCTGATGGAGATATAATTAATACTCAAATACTAATGGTAAAATTATGTTTTTTATTAATCCTCTATTTTACGCACTTAATATAGGATATTATCAATCAATTTATAAAATTATTATGGTAACATTTAATATACTCTAATATTATAAATAATAAATATATCCTATCATGCTGGAATGAATTATTACAAGTTTATTAAATATCTAATAATTTATATATGTATTATTTAACATGATAATAATCATCATTATTATTATTATTCACAACATCTGCTATTCTAATTTTATTCAATAGTCCAAACATTAAGAATATTATTGAATTCCTCACCATAATTATTCAATAATTTCTTAACATCATCACTTTTCTCTGCTATTTTTATAGTTTACATGAGATATTTATCAATTAACTCTGATTTTTTTTCATTAACATCATCAAATATTCTATTGATATTTTCATTTACTAATTCACCTTCTATAATATCATTCAATGTTTAATTAATGCTATTTAATGTTTTAGGCATCATTTCCTAAGGAGTCAATCCTAGATCTTAAATTTTTTCTTAAAGGTCTTAGAATAAATTTGTTTGTAATTCAGCTTTCATATTTTCAACTAGCCTCTTCATTTCTTTAATTGAGAATCTAATTTATCTAAATAAACCTTTAATGGATAGTAATTATTAATCTAAAGTATGCTCAATATCTCTATGTTTTTTATCAAGGTCTTGTTCAAAGTAATCAATGACTGAAATAAATTTTTTCACAGATTCAGGGTTTTAAAATTATCGACGTAATAAATCAAATGGTTAGGAGATAAATGAGTTTATTGCCATATAATCATTAGGAAGTTGAGCAGATGAAATCAAACAACTAGCACAGCCTAATCTATTTCCTTAGTAGTTGCTGCTAATATTGATTACAAAATATTAATCTTAATGCTTAGGGCACTGATTGCTCATTTATTATTAATTAATTAGTTAGAAATCCATTAATTTATGCTGTAAAAGGATCAAAAATTATTATAGATTTTCTATGATTATGCATAATTTAATATAAAATAAAACTCTAATTATTTATAAGTTAAAGATAAATATTAATTAAAACTAACCATTTTATTTATAGGCATTCAAGACCTTTCAAATTTTGTTGCTTCTTTAATTTATACGGCTATTTCAATTAATTATTTTCTTATACTAGCTTTCTTAGTTAAATCTTCTTCTTTTTCAGCTTGCTTAATTAAACTTTCATATTTTTCATTTAATTCATGTAATTTAACCTCTATTTCATTCTGACGTTATGTTGCCACAGGAGATAATTGTTATCTTCTCGATTCAGATTTTCTGTCTGTTTAAGGAATACATTTCATTTCTTCAAGGCATTCTTTAATTGCCTATTTTAATTAACTTTATTCTATAGTTGAATTTCTTTAACTTGCAATTTAAGAAGGCATGAAATCCATATCTAACTTTGCAATAGTTTTTTATTCACTTTATATCTCATAATGAGATAATTTCCTTTTTAATTATTTTTAATTTCTTTCTTCATAATCTAATTTTATTTTTATTTATTGATATTTTATGTTTAAATCTTTATAATCTAAAGTTAATTATTAAATAATTTATTAGTATTCATTATTTTTATTAAGTAAAGTCTATATTCTATTTGACATTTATTCCTCTTTAATTGATCTATTAGTAAATGCATCATCTATACTTTTTTAAAATAATTTTTCTTATTCCTCTAATTATATTTTTAATGTATTAATTTATTTTTCAAAGTCAACTATTTTTGATCTTGAATGTTTTTATTTATAAATTTATAACTCTTATTATGCAGCATCTCTTTCTTTACTTAAATGTAAAATCTTTTTTTCTAATTTTTGTTTTAATTCTTCCTGACATTCTAATCTCCCTTTTACATCCTTCAATTTTGCTTAAAGAGTAGCATTTTCCTCAAATTTTTTGAGCTCAACTTTATGAAAAAAACCTTTTTCTTAAGATTTATATGCCATAAGTTATCTATGAATACTATCATAGGCTGTCTACATTTCTAATTTTTCTTTTCTTAACTCTTCATTTTTTTAGATCAAATCGGTAACACGTTCTTAATAATCTTTCAAATTTTGTATTCTTTCAACTTATAATGCTTCAACCTGCTAACTTGTAGAAATAGCTATTGTATTTTCTTGATTAGTTTTCATAAGCAAATACTATAATCTTTCATTTTCATTTTACAAGTCACAAATTTATTACTTCATTTAATCAATCATAATCTCTGATGGACTTTCAAGAGGCCTTTTTTTGAGCCCCTCTACACCTCGTAGTTTTTCCTACAATGTTTTTAATGCTATTGAATAAGCATTATTGCTCTATGCTGGTGCAGGATTCGATGAGAATGCCCTCTATTAAGATATTCTTTGTTCCTTTTCCAACATAATTTAATTATAATACTTTTATTATTAAGAAATTTTATTTAACAAATAAAAAGACTAATAATGTACTAAGAGAACTTAC
>JMSD01000081.1:147456-190260 GCA_000715435.1 Paramecium caudatum | reverse complement strand
TTATAACATAATTTATATATGGATCAGAAAAAATAAATTAAATTTTAAATTTAGTGACTTAATGCAATGCATATTATTTAATGTAATATTTATTTCATTTTTTAACATAATCAAATTCTCTGAAATCATCCTAATTTACTAAATTTGATTCAGGTGCATATGAATTGATCGCTTCTTCAGCAGTGAATTATTTATCGAAATTTTCTAACCAGGCTTCACCTTAAATTTAAGGTTTGAAAGGTGTCTCAATTTCTTTTCTTAATAATTTTTCCCAATTTATTCCTTTAAACCATGGATGAGCTTTCACTTCATCTGGTTTAATGAAACCTAATCTTTATTTAGGATCTTTAATAGTTAACTATTTTAATTGAATAAATACTTTAAGTATGAAATCTTTGGCTTCATTAGAAATTTATGGCTGGGCTGGAAAGGTAATCTCTTTTGTTTATATATGTTTAAACATTAAATCTTGGTTTTTATTGTAAAATGGAGGAAGGGCAAATAACATTTCATAAGTTAATATACCAAGCGCCCACCAATCAGCAGACATTGAATGGCCTGTTTCTTAAAGTATTTCAGGGGCCAAATATTCAGGTGTACCACAAAAAGATTTTGTCAATTCATTCTTTTTTAAAATTTTAGCCATTCCAAAATCAGTAAGACAAACATGACCCAAATCATCAAGAAGAACATTTTCAGGTTTCAAGTCCCTATAAATAATATTTTTGGAATGTAAATGTTCTAATGCTAAAATCTGAAAAAATAAAAACTAATATTTACTATTTATGAAACATAAAATCTCGTCCTATTTTCTTCAAATCTTTTAACATGTTTCAAATGCTAAAAGAGTTCTCCACCCCTCATAAATTAAGTTACAAAGAATAATTTTTCTGGAGTTTAGAATGCCCAAATTAAATTAACCAAAAATGGATGGTTTACGTGTTCCAAAACAATACGTTCAGTTTTAGTATGTTCTAATTATTCAGGATCTGCAATATCTTCTTTTCTTATTGATTTCATTGCATAATATTATTTATCACTCTTTTTCTCGACTAACATAACTTTACCATAAGCTCCTCTTCCTAATACTTTTATTAAATCAAAGTCATCGATAGTAACTACTTCTCCTTTCATTTTAGCATAAAGAGTAGATGTTTTCGCCCTTGTTTATAGACGTTCTTCGGTTTGTGAATCCAACCTTTTTCTAAATTGATCCTCATTCATCAATTCTGATCCTGTTGTTGGTAATCTATTTATCCCTTTCTTTTTGTCTACTTTTGTAGTTGTGTAAGCAGTAAGTGTTAATTCATCCTTATAAAATATTGGAAGTGCTGCACCTTTGTGTTGTTAACAATAGGCCTTGATAATGCACAATACTGCAAAATCTCTTCTTTCTGAACTGGAATAACGATAGTCATATTCTTCTGGAACATGAACAACAAACTCAGTACCAATGAGACCTATAGTTATACCATAAACCCTTTTAATTGGTATTTTTCGCTTCACTGTCAATTTTGATAGATTGTATAGATTGTGAGTAGTGATAAGAATAGTCCTTTCTTGTCTCTTATTGACCTCATTGAATTTGTAAAGCAAACTTGAAAATAAAACTTACTCCCCTGGTTCCAGTATTTTTGTAATTGATTTTTCATTTGCTAAATGCAAATCATCCCATATTTCTTGTTTCATATATTAATTATTATTTTTTATCGAACAAACTATACTACTATCTCGTTATTTTATACAATTTTATCCTACATTTGAACAATTTTATTTTTATTAATGAATCTGAATATGAAAATCTGTTGCAAATGTGAAATTGAAGTTCTTATGCTTTAGTGTGGAACTTGCAAAAATGAATATCGTTATTAGGATTGCATTGGCTGTTTTGCAGCATGCATATATTGTAAATAAGTAACATTCTTATTTATTATAGAAATTACAATTTTATTGCAGACTTGAAGAAGACTTAAAATCTCATAAAAATTGTTGGAGAAATATTAAGAGAGGTTATTATTATTGCAATCAATGTGAAAAACATTATTGCAGATGCATGTAATAGTTTAAAGTATATAAAAGAGAATAATGTACTCATACAAAATGCCAATTGTCTTTAAATTTAAAGAGATTTCGTCATGAAGGGTGACGTATGAAAATTAATTAAAATATATGTTCCTCATTACTTATATATTAATCATATCTATGCTGATGCTTTTGTTAGTTCTTCTACTTCGGCTTCATTAAGGAACCAACATTCATTCTTTCTAACAACACATAATTCAATATTTTTATTTCCACTTTCAACTACATCCATAAGAGCCTATATATAAATTAATAAAAACCTTAGTTGTAAGCAAAAGAGCATTTTATTCACTCAATCCTTCTTTCCAATGTTTTTCCAAAAAATCTTTTACTTATTTAGCACTTTTTCCCAAAGATGTAGCTTTCCATTCTGAAGATGCTCCTGATGGATCTGTTTAGAAAAGCTTTGGTTTTGCATAATTGTCAAATCCAGCAATTAATGTTGAAATACCAAATGGTCTGGCGCCACCTTTTTATGTGAATTTTTGTTATTATTGACTTGTATATTTAGCAATGTAATCAACTGATGGATCATCTTCATATGTCATTTTATATTATTAACACTATCTTCTAGTCTAATTAGCCAAGATTCTAGCGTCAGCATTCAAACCTGAAAATGTCATACATAAATTATGATCTATGTATATGCATATTCATTACCTAATTAATATACTTTCTTTATTGTTTTAGAGTCTTGCAATTTAGATGTTGTTTTCTTTTCAACACCTAATACAATACTATCTTTTCCTCTTACTCCAACACAACAAAGTCCTCTTTTTACAGCTTCCATAGCATATTCCACTTAAAATAATTATCCATCTGGCGAGAATACTGTTAATGCTGTGTCGTATGACATTATTTAAAAAAAAAATAATTAAAATTCATCCTAATCTTAAGTAATCATCTTCTTCTTCTACATCCCACCCTTTGAAATCTACTAAATCATGATGCCATTATTTAATTGGCTTCTTATGCTAAATCAATCCTTAACTCACACTTCGATGTTAGCATGATGTAAATTTCATTTTATTTGGTGTTGGAATACTAACTACAGAAGGTTCTTGCATTTAATTTAATGAGTTTTCAATAACAACATTATGTAAAAACATATTTTATTGTAATCTCTTTTTTCTTGGACCATTTTATTCTTCCAAAGATTTATCAATAACTCTTCTAGCAGATTAAGGTTTTTTGTCTATCAAAAGAGCTTTATGTTCTTGTTATATTTCTTATAAGTTTTAAAAAAGAGCCATCTAATGAACAGAGTGAATTGGCTTTTATTTTTCAAGAAGTCTTGCTTTCTGTATAATATTCAATTCTTATTTTAGTTAATTTATTTTTTTTTCCAAAAAAGATGAGCTTTTAGTAGATAAATTGCTTTGTCTTCGTTATCTATCTTGACTTTAAACTATACTAGATCGAGAAGATTAAAGTTATTCTATATTCCTTGCTTTATAAGGTGTCAATTTATTATTAATTACAAATTTAATTCCTGGTCTTATTACTCTAACTTATGAAAATTATTCTCTAAATGTAGGATTCATTATTTAATCTATTCGATTAGCAACTTATTCAAGATGAAGAATTTAAAAAGCTTTACCCTTCTTTTTTGGTTCTTTGTTCTTCATTAAATTTATGTTACAATTATATATAATACAAAGTCAATTTTATTCAAATTTATTCACTTCCATTAATAAGTCTGCATCAATACTTTTGCCTATGCATTTAATTTCTTATTCATCAGGTAGATCTTCAATTTATGTAAGAGATACTTAACTTTCACATAGATTAAGACCAAATAAATCTTTTATATTCTTTGTATTTATTATTTAACCTTTAAGATTAATAGATGTATCCATAGCAATATTTGGTCTTAAATCTTTAATATTTTATTCACTATCTAAAACAGTAATAGTATTAATGTATTGTATTGTATTTTTATTAGTATTCATTCTTTAATGAATATGTGTAGATGAAGATAATTTAAATTATTACAATTTTTTCTTTAAATTATTACAATGTGAATCAAAATTTATAGATACCTCTAATCCAGTATTTTTAGGTGTATCCTCTTCCTTAATAGAGTCAAATTTTTGACTTCTTTAAAGTGTATTAGTTAATTCTTAATCCAGCATCATAGCAGAACTGATTAGTGTTTTATTAAGTAGATCACTATTTTGACTGATTTTACTTACATCAATATCATCTTTCACTTTTTATTTTCTAATTTTATTAGGTGATATATAGGTAGGAATCCATATATGTCTCAATGCCTCTAAGTAAGGATAACAAAATACCTGAAGCATTTAATCTCTTCAAAGGATTCCACATCATAAGTCTTTTTATAAAATCTCTTGAACTACTTGAAAGATTTAAAAAACAAACCTATTGAAATGGAATCAAACAAGGCTCTCTATATATAAATTATTAATACTTTGATGATAACATATCAACTAAATCAAACATATGTTCTGAATGATAAGGTAAATAACCAGTTAAACATTAATAAATAACTACTCCTATAGCCCATAAATCAATTTATGAATCATAACCATAATCTCTATATATTTCTGGTGCTCTATAATGTAGATTACCAGTAATAGTAAGCATTTTATTACGATTATATCTAAAAGTATTTTAATTATAAGTAACAAATCTTCTAGATACTCCAAAATCAATTAACTTGACTGTAAAATCTCTATATAATAATATATATTTTATACTTCTATATTTAAATATTGTCTGGTTTTATGTCACGATGACACACTCCTGCTTTATGTAAACAATTAACTGCTTTTAATAATGTAAGAGCAATTTATTGAACTTGACGCTCTGCTAATTTTCCTTTTTCTTTTAGTAAAGTTTCTAAATTTTAACAAGGAACCCATTCCATTAATAAATATAGGTTGCATGATTCAATGAATAATTTATAACATCTTGCAATAAATGGACTCTTAAGTAATGTTGAATTAATAAAAGATTATTTAACCATATTAATAATCTCTTCATCATCTGTAGGAATGATTTTTACTGCAAATTTATTTAACTCTTAATCCTTTGGCCAGCATAGATGCACTATTCCATTAGTACCTTCACCTAATTTACTACCCAACGTATACTAATCCAAGAAACTCATACTCTTAAGTCCTATTTAATTATGCTCCACATTTTCATGATCACTAATATCTGAACTTGGTTGCTGTGTCATAAGAGGAGTTTTGGTTTTTCGGATATCATTATCCTAAACAGGTGATATATGGGATTCTGAAAGTAAGAACCCTTTGAATTTCTCCATTCTTCTCTAGAATTTGGTTTATAAAGTTCCACTTTATATCATTAAATTCACAAATAAACGATGTTGATTATTTATTGAATAATATACTTATTTAATAACAATACATTATAAAATAATTGAATCACTTCTTATAATATGACGCATGATTTTACTAATTGGTATTCTTCATAAATGAACTCATCCCTTAGTAATTAAAATAATGAGCTAATTAAGATTTGACGGAAAGGTTGTTGTAATAACAGGTGCAGGAAATGGTTTGGGTAAGGAATATGCTCTCTTCTTTGGTAAACGTGGTGCCAAAGTTGTTGTAAATGATTTAGGTGGTTCTATGAAAGGTACAGGAGCATCATCTGCTGCTGCTGATAAAGTTGTAGATGAAATTAAAGCTGGAGGTGGAACAGCAGTAGCTAACTATGACAGTGTAGAATTTGGAGATAGAATAATAGAGACTGCTATTAAAGCATTCGGTAGAATTGATATTCTCATCAATAATGCTGGTATTTTAAGAGATGTTTCATTTGAAAAAATGAAAGATGAAGACTGGGATTTAATATATAGAGTATTATTATTTTCTATATTATAGGTTCATTTAAAAGGTACATACTCATGTACTAAAGCTGCATGGCCATATATGAGAGAATAAAAATATGGAAGAATAATTAATACATCATCTGCATCAGGTGTTTATGGAGTATTTGGATAAACAAATTATTGTGCTGCCAAAATGGGTATACATGGATTAACACTTGCATTGGCAAGAGAAGGTTAAAAAAGAAATATTAATGTAAATTCAATATGTCCTGTTGCTGCAAGTAGATTAACAGAAACAGTTATGAGTAAAGAAGTTTTAGCTAATTTAAAACCAGAATTTATTGTACCATTAGTAGCTGTTCTTACACATGATGATTGTAAAGAAACAGGTGCTATCTATGAATTAGGAGCTGGATATATCTCTAAATTAAGATGGTAAAGAAATCAAGGATATTTCTTTGATACACCATATACTCCAGAAGATGTTAGAGATAAATGGGATTAAGTATCAACATTTGGTGAAACTGTTTATCATCCTTAAACATCATCAGAAATATTTGAAATATTCTTTAATAAAGAAGATTTTTAAAAACAATAGAAAGAAGGAAAGACAAATACAACAACATAAAATGTTTAACCAGTTGTTGTTTAATTAAAAGCTGAGAAGATCTTTGCATTAATGAAGGCTTTCTTAGATAGAGGTGAAGGAAAAGATTTAATTCCTAAAGTATAAGGAGTTTTTAATTTTGATATTATTACATAAAAAGGAGGTCCAGTTATTAAATCATGGGTTATTGATTTAAAGAATGGATAAGGAGCAATTAAAGAAGGTAAAGAAAATGCAGATGCTACATTTACAATGGTTGATGATGATTTTGAAAGAGTTTGCTAAGGCAAATTAAATCCAAATGAAGCATTTATGAAAGGAATAATGAAAATTAAAGGAAATATGAAGAAAGCGTAATATATTTATATATTTTAGTACTCTATTCACACCATAATTATTCCCAAGCCCAACCCCAGAAAACTTTGCTAAGTATTCATAACCAAAATTATGAGATATATATTAGTATTAATCAACAATCAAGTGCAACTAATTTGCCCTCTCTCCAAACTCCTTTTGTAATTTATCCATGATTTTCTGTAAATTATCCTGATCCATGTTATAATCCACACATCCATTAGCCAGCATATTTTCTACCATCTGCAAATTAAAATGTTCCAAATCCATGTCTTTTATCATTTTAATATTATCCTACATATACACGACCTTTAAAATTACAAGATATTTCTACCATCAGGCCACTGAAGCATTCCAAAACCATGCATCATACTTCTTTTCCAATCACCTTCATATCTTCTACCATCTGGCCAAGTCTACTTAGTTATAAATAAATTACGAATGTTCCTTTTCCATCAAATAAATCATTTATGAAATGTCCTTCATACTTCTCTTAATTACTAAATGTTAGAATACCCATTCCATGTTTTGATCCATTTTAAAACTTACCTAAATCTATAATTATAATACCTTTATAATGATTTCCTAGTTTTATTTCTATTCCATGTCCATGATATTTATCTTACATCCATTATCCTTAACATATTAACATAATTACCTTCATAAAATGATCCATCTGAATATTTATACATTCCAATTCCTTACATACAATTTTAGTGAAATTCTCCTTTATATTAACCACCTTCCACATCATAAAATGTACCTTTTCCACTGGCATAACCATTTATCCACTAGTTTATTGATTTTTTGTTTACTTCACCAATATATTTAGATGAATCTGGAAATTTATACTCTCCAAATCCATGAGGTTTCTTTTTGTACCATTAACCAGTGTAACATCCACCATTTTTCATTTTTATAGATTCAAGTTCACATTATTCTTTTTCACTTTTTGCAATTGAAACTCTTGATTCCTCATGAAGTGGTATAAATAAATCCTTTTCTTAATATTTTTCTTCTTTTAATAAAGATTCTGTGCTTTATTTATGTGATTTGCTTGTATAAAATGATGGTCTAAGTTAAAAGCCATCATCCTCATAATCACATTCAGGTATTTCATCTGAAGTAGGTTATGGAATTTATGAATGTGTACTATGTTATTATGTCAATTCAAACAGTCTTTTATAATCACACTATGAATTAGATTTAGGTCTTCTATTATTCAAAGTAAATTCATACTTTTAACAACCTTCCCAATCAGACTCTACTACAGTATATAATCCTTCGGATAATGCTTTTGTATGTCCAGTAGATTCCCTCATATATTAAATAATTGTATATTTGACAACAAAAATACAAATCAATACTCTTTATCGAAATTCAATTATTCCAATAGATCTAATTTTAACTATCCTAATATCTTAGAATATGGACCTGATAATTTTTCAATGTATTCTTCTTCTGAATTTTTATCTATATTATTATATAATATATATACCTTAATTGTTTTCTTATGCAGTTGATTCTAGCATACTCAATAAATCTGTTTTTTCCATTTATTTTAATGATGCATTATCTTAATTAACAATAGCTCTAGATATAGCTGATTTGAATCTTTATATACCCATTATCTTTTCTTCTAATGTGTCTTTTACTATCAATCTAAACACTTATACTACATTTCTTTATCCTATTCTATGTGCTCTATCCATTGCTTATTAATCATTTACTGGATTATAATCATGATCAAACATTATTACAATATTAGCTGAACTTAAATTTAATCCTAATCCACCTACTTAGGTTGTAAGTAATAATACTCTTATATCAGGATCTTCATTAAATTTAGTAACTAATGGATATCTTTATGATTAAGGTACACTACCATCCAATATTAAATATTATAATCCTGGAAATTATACCTTCAACAATTATTCTGCTATTAAACTTAATGCTGCTCTAAATCTTGAAAATACTAACACTTTATTATAATTAGTATATATTGTTATTTAATCACCTTATGGTTATTATGGTTAATCTTCACTTGATTAAAATCCTAATTATTAAAGAATATCTTTTAATGCAATCATTTTCCCTGAATGTATATAACTTTCAGGTTTCTCTTATCTATCAAGTAATGAATTTATTTCCTATTCAGCTAATTATTCTATATTTTCACTCTTAACTTTCTTTTTAGTTCTTTTTATTGGTTAAGCAACTGTTCTTATCAATGTTGGATGATCAAGTGCCTATCTCATTTTATGTAATAATTTTAAAACTGATTCACATACTTTATTTTTTTATTCTCCTTGTGTTTTATTTAATTATTATTCTATATCTGTCGAAAATGAATTTGATTCAAGAATTTAATAAATTTATGCTTATAATGGTTCTGAAAGTGTACAATAATAATCACCAATTATTTTAGCAGGTAATTAAGGCAACACATCCTATTTTGTACGTCTCATTATAAATGGTAAAACTTTCTTATGTAATAATCTTAATGTTTTTATTTATTATTCATCAAATAAAATTTCATCTTCTGTAAGAGAAAATAAATTAGTATGAAAAGCCTTTGAAAAATGTTTCTTAAAATACTCCTCATCACCTAAATAATTAGGCAGTAGAATATCAAATAATGACCATAATTCTAATAAATGATTCTAAACCGGAGTTCCTGATAATACAACTTTATGCTTAGCTTTAAGACTCCTTATTGCTTTACTTGTTTTGTTCTTACTATTCTTTAGAATATGTGCCTCATCTAATACTAAAAAATAAAATTCTTAATTCATAAATTGCTAATTCAATTTTAATAATTGATTGTAAGAAATCATAATTAAATTTCCACTAAATGTTCCATCATATATATGAGGTGTTAGTACTGAATTACTAATATATTTCTTTGTTTCTGCATACCAATGATCAACTACTGTACTTGGAGCTACCACCAATGATATTAATTTTTCACTCTTACGTTTCAATACTTCATTAGCTATCACTACTAATGTTTATATAGTTTTTCCCAATCCCATATCATCGCATAATGCAGCATGCAAATTGTATTTCACCAAAAAACCCAACCATCTTATACCATCCCATTGATAATCTCTAAGAATAGTTTAATCCTTTATACCACCTTCTACCTTATAATCAACTTTAGTCATCTTTCCAAATCCCAATTAAAATTCTTTAGCTTTTGCAAATTTCTTCTTTAAACTTGCATCTTGAGTAGTGTAAGGAATATCCATGATTGTGAGTATAGGTATCAAACATCCCAATAATTTACTAGCTGCAGAAGCAGTACCTGCATCTTTAGCTGTCAATTTTTTAATTGCTTTTAGAGTAAGAAATCCACTAATTGGTGCTAAAGATGTTGGATATTCTTTTACTATCATAACCAATATTTCATATATTCCAATCTAATCATTTTTAATAAATTAATTTATTTATGTAATGACAGCATCATACACTTAATTATCTTTACTTACTGTCAAAAAATGAATAAATTTAGAACACAATTTTAGGATCTATGGTTTAAGAGCTGCAACTTTTCTAAAATTTTAATCAAATTCCAACAATAATCCACCTTTCTAATCATCCATAATAATTTTATTGTTCTCATCCTCTGAAATATTGTAAATTGCTGGTAATATGTTCAACAATTTTGATAATAAATATTATACCCATTTATTGAATTCTTTATGTTCTGGATGCTCCAAGAATAGAGCATATGCATTCTAAATCATACTCACTCCCCATATATTCTATTTTAAATCATCTACACGAATTAATAACTTTGATGTCCATGTTGTTAAATTAGTAAATTTTAAATTTGAAGGAATATAATTCAATTATTAAAGAAATAGTCTCTCAAAAAAGAGATGCCATAATTGAAATTATGTTTGATTTTTCAATAAATGCCATATTAATCTCTTTCTTCCATAATCCTTTCCTAATAATTAATAAATTAATTACTTTTTAATTAATTCTTTGGGGAGAGGATATATTACACTGGTTATTAAGTATTTTACTTTATGTATAGAGATGTTAAATCACAACAATTTGGATTCAGCATTATTTAATGTGACAATCGTTCAGCTGCTATGTCTTGAATAATGTGAAATTTGTCTACCCTTAAATGATATATGTAATTACTTAATTCTTTAAATCATCAACTCTGCATTATCTGATGTAATAACCTTAAAATTAAGATTCAATTCATTGCTCAATTTTGCAAAACCCTATAAACTTTATACCAAATCAGTAGTTGTATCCTATAATTTTTATATAGATTCTGTATCCATCTCATAATCAATCTAACTTAATAATTTTAATTATTATAAAATCTAAGGATAAAGTTATCGTAATTTCTAAGAATGAGCAGGAGCAATAGCAAAGTCTCCATAAATCCTCAAAAATCCTTAAATAATGTTCAAATATTCTTATTCTTTCTCAATTTACATGTAACTCTTAAGTAAAACATTCAATTATTACATAGATACTTAAATTTTAAGATCCAAATCATCAAAACAAAAACCATTTTATGAAAAACTATCAACATCTATATTTGAATTTTAACCATTCAAATAATTTCTAAAAGTATAAATAAAATTAACTGGATCTAAGTCTGTTGTCAAATGGAATTTATAATCAATTTTCTTAACTAAATATGCTGTTTTTATCATTCTATATGTTTATTAATCAATTTAATTTGTTCCAGATTATAATAAATTTGGATAATGTATTTCCAATTAATCTCTCTTCATTCCATTAAATAGATAAAAATGCCTTTTGTAATCCTAATCAGTAGAAAAGGAATGAATAAATGAAATAAAATCATCAAGTTATTCCTCATCCAAATGTTTAGCCATTTACTATAAAATATTCATCAATGTATCAAATGTTTCCAACTTCTCTTCAAATACTCCATTCTAAAATACAACCTTCATGAAGTTTAAAGTACGTGGATCCTCATTCTTTTTTATACTCTACTTTGCAAATGCCCATAAATATTTATAAAAGGCTTCTTTAACCTCAACTATTCTATGGAAAAAGAACTTTTTTAATTTTTCAACTTCTTCTTATAATTTTAATTATTTATTGAAACCTGCTTCAAATAATTAACTTAAAAATTAGAAGATTGATTTTCCTGCAAAACTTATATCATCCTATTTTTACAATTACATCATAGCAATATCATAAACTTTATTGTAATAGTCATTCAAACCTAAATTTAGAAATTCTTTCCATATATCTGCTAATAATTCTAAAATTTCATCTTCATTATCTCTTACACCTACTTAAAGTAACATTTCAGAGAATATCTTATACACAACCTCTAATTAATCTTTTAATAAACCCTTAACCAAAAAAAGAGCACTCTATGATACTTCATATATTTATGTTCTTTATCCCTCTTCTATAAAGTCTTTTAAAAGAAGAATAAATTTCATCAAAGATTCAGGATAATGAATCCAAATATTATTTTTATAATTCCTATCACTTAATAAAGTAATTGCTGTTTAACATGCTGCCTCTCTTACAATCATTAATGTTTAATTTCCAAAATAATCAGCAAATCTATCTAGTACAATTAAAACAAAACATCTAGTCAATAAATATTCTAATTTATTCAATTATCCACTTTTATCACTAATATATTCAATTAAACTATTTCTTAACATTGTATTAATTTCTTTTTCATCTCCTCTAATACTATAATTAAATCCCAAATTCAAAAAACCCTTCTACCTTACTATTGATTTTAAAACTAATGCACTTGCATGTCTTTCTTACCACTTATGATTCATTAATTCATAAATTGCTCTATTATAAATTATATTAAAAGGATTAATCACACAATACTTTCTTGTTTAATTTTTCTTTAATGGCTATGGCTTTTTCTTTGTCTCAGTTGGTTTAATTTTTTCACTTTTTTTTTTATATTTACCAACCACATCATCCTCACTTGAACTTTCATACACTTCCTCATCTGAAGATTACATATCTATAGGTATCTCAGCATCTCCTTACATAAATTACAATAACCTTGTAACATTTGACAAATTAAAATTCCCAGATAATCCCATTAATCTCATAATTTCTTCTTGCTTCACTTCAACAGTATCATCCTCAAGTTTTGCATTCTTATTTTCCAAAGAACGCTTCAAGTATTTACTATCCTTTCCAAGTATTACTTAATCATCATTAATCAGAGATATGAAATCAATCTACTCACTCTTTAAGTTTATATTCACTTTTATTTCCTCAAAATCCTTTATCTATTCCTGTTAGATGATTTCTCTTTCAGGTGTTTCAAGAATAGGCTCAAAGTGAAATAAATTTTCTGGGAGGGAATCCCCTGATGATGATAACAAATACTCCTCCAACCGCTCACTAATTATCACTTAATTATGTACTTATAGATCTTGTATGTACGCTCAATAATTGCAGCCGCCAGTTAAGAGTGTTCCAGGCGTAGTCTTGGATCTTGAGCTCTCGAGTAAATTAATTTATTGGTTTTACGCAATATTTGGTAAAGACAAGCAGGATAGTCATTGTAGATGTTGACTATTTATGCTAATGCTAGGCTGAAGAGCTGTTGATTCTTGAAATCATTAAAAATTGCAAAAAGTTTATTTATTTTATCTTCCATTTATTTTTTAATAAAATAAATGACCAATTTTGCCTGGCTTTTAAAGTTCTGTGAGTCGATAAAAAAATTATAAATTATATTTAATACTAAAATAATATATATATTAATTAAAATATTTCATAACATGTTAGATTGTTTAAGAAGAGTTTAATTTTTTTTCTAATAAGACTTATCCTACTTTCTTTCATATTTGCTGCTAATGCTGGATTAATTATTTTTTCTAGCTTTATCAATTATCTTATCAATAAAATTATTGATGTTATGATTTTCTTCTTATCTTATTTAATGATTAATTATTTAGTTATTATTACCAGATGTTTTGTCTGAAATGTCAACGATTTCTTAATAAATTTTATCATCATTAGATCCGTCAATAAGATAATGATATGTAACACTCTCATTTTGATTTATTGGTTTAATCAAAGATTCCATTTTTATCATACCATAAAGATTACTCAAAATTTATCCAAAAACTATCTCAGAAGCCTTTAAATTAAGCTTTTAATTGACTACTTTGTAACTTATTATTGCAATTTTTATTGATTTATCTGATAAAAATTCATCTAGTTTTTATTAATTTTACTAAGCAGTTTATGTACTATCAATTATTACACATCTAGTGTTTTTCCTTCTTGCCAATTCTTTCAGTGCTAAAATAACTTCTCGATCTAATGCGAGAAATGCAAATTTTTTATTTTCTTCAAGCTAATTGTTCACATATCCGAGAATTCCTTTTAATCCTTCATTATATGATAGTTACTCCTTTATTCTTATAATTCTATGTTTTTATTAAGATATTTATGGAAATTAATAGAATCCATTCAAACCATAATTTATCATTAAATCTTGTTGCTCATATGAATTAAGAGTTCCTTTACCAGTCAATAATAATTTAAATTGACATTTATGAATTATTTAATTACAAGATATTGTACATTATAATTCTTTTTTAAGTAATTTTTCACATCCATCTATTAAACAAATTTAATATCTTCTTTATATTAGTGCTTATTCAAATGTTGAACATAATTTATATGATATTATGGTGACTTAAACATTTTATAATTAATTTTGAAATCCATCTATTATTTAAATTTAATTTGATGGAATTTTAAAAAGATCTTAGACTTACCTTGCCCATTAAAGTTTCTATTTTTTATTACATATTATTAATAAAGGCCATGCAAAGTTATAAATATTAGATAAAAGTAATGAAGATAACATTTTAGCAAACCCATCAGAATCAACAATTAATATTCTTCCTTAATTTTGAATTCCCTAAAGTATACAAAACTTCTAATCCCTTTGTAATTGTTAATATAAATCCTTTTTAATGCTAAAAGCTTAGATTTATGGTTCATGGTTGAATTATTTTCCAATCATTTTGTTTTTATAGAGTTTCATAAATTCCATCAATGAATTGTCTTTTTCAAATATATCATCTCTTTCATACTTAAGCTAAAAATTAAATATAAATCTTACTTTACTAAAACATCCTTTAAAAAATGCAATTGGGATAAGCCATCTCTACTAATTTTCCATTTATCCATAATGAGCCTATAATAGTTAAATATGGTTACTTAAAATATCTAATTATCCACTTAATTATCCTTCCTCTATTTAATATTAACACAAACATATTTGTTATCTTCATTTAAACTAAAAGTAAAAGTTTGGAGACCCAAATCTAATTCAGAAAGTGAAAATGACTCTTATTCTGTTTCACATTACTCTTCCATATGATCTTCATTAAACTTTATTTTTTTGAGAGAAAACTAGGTTTATTGATACAAAGCTAGTGGATTTTAAAATGCAAGATTTTCTGAATTTCTTTATAAATTGGGTAACTTAATTATAAACCTTATTGGTTTATGCTTTTGAGATCCTTATTAGAAGTTCATTTATTTTATCTTAATTCTTGCTATTTTTTGCTGCCTTTGTATTAAAAATTGAAACAAAATTTCGGAATTTCACAAAAATTAATCATTCAATTATAATTATTTTATATGCTATAAATATCATTATTCCTTTTTAATTTTCCAATTTTTTGTCTATTGTTCTTATTATTTTTCTTTTTTAATATTTTTATTTATTATTCCCTAGACTGATGAAAGATTTTTGCCCTTCCCCTTAAATTTATAAAAATATTCTCTGAGCTTATTGGTTGTGTTTGTTATTACTTAAGAATCTTCTTATACAATTCTATTTTGTTAGATAGGTTGTAATTCCAGAGTCATTTCTTTAAATGCATTTTTTTAGCCATCAATCAAGGTGGAATAGCTAAAAATATTTTTTTCAATTTATTCAAATCTCTAAATATCGTGATCATCGCTAGCCACTAAGTAATAACATTTCACAGGTTTCTTTTAACCTATTTGATAAACCCTACCTTCAGCTTACAACATCACTGCAGGATTTTTGAAATACATTTCTCCAAAAACTATAGTATTAGCAACTGTGAGATTTATTCCACTATAGGATTGTTTAAAGGACAATATAGCCAACTTTTAATCATCTTTTGATTGAAATTATTTAATTGTTTTCTTGTCATCACTGGCAATATTTTATGAAAAGTAAGCTTTAACTCCATTAGTCACTTTCGCATGGTGTAAAAAAACAATAATTTTATTAACCCCGCTATCCAAAAGATTTTGAATAAAATAACAAATTTATTCTACTTTTGCTTATCCAACTAGATTAAAACGTTTTTTAGAATTAACTTCTGTAGTATCCAATTGAATTGGAATCTGTATTTTATATCTTACAATTCCTTTTTCACTTCTTCTTTAACTACTCACTTCACTAATTTTTTTAATGTATTAATTGAAATCTTCTGCCATTTTTGGATCAAAGTGATCTACAATATTCTCGTCTTCTGTCAGATAAGCTAATTCCTTCAAGTTATGGTCGTTTAAACGATCAAATTAAGAAATTAATTCGCAAGGTGCAAAGATCGGAGCCCTTGATAAAATAATTTTGCGTTTGGACAGATTTATAATTTCCTTTAAACTTTTAGCAACTTGCAATGAATCATAATCATTGTTTAGACTTATCCTTTCATCTACAATACAAACTTCTAAATTTAATTTCTTCAACAACTTTTATAAATATCACTAATACTTTTATCCGTTACATACACCGTTTGTGGATAATCAGGAGTACTTTACTACCCTTAATTTATTATATAATATTTTCTTCTATCTCATTTTCTTCTAGAGTTATTCCTAAGGATGCTATTTAATTTTCCTTAATTCCTAAAATTTCATTTAATAATTATTTCCATTCGTTTTGCTTTCCGTTTTAAACTATAATCAAAATCGGACGAAAATATTCATAAAGACTTGCTAATGCAAGTGATACAATCACTTTTTCATAACCACATTCATCTATTATTAAAATATTCCCATTTTATTTCACACTTTTTTTAAGACAATATTTTTAAGGAAGTGTTAGTTTTTCATATAATTTTTTCTTAATAGAAAAACAGAGAATTTAGCCATTTATCTTAACTGTCTAGTAGTCTTCCATAATTTTACTAAGTCTAAGTGTCTCGATTATTTTGGCATCGGGATTTAAAGCTTTCAAGTCTTACAATAAGCTTTTATAAAAACTGATCATTATAAGTTACTTTTCTCTATTCATGTAGCCCAAGTTTTGGTAAAGCTATTATATTATACCATGATACATTTAATTTATTTTCATAGAGTTGGATATGGTTTCTGAGACTATATCTGAGTGAAACATATTTTTTATTATCATCCCAATCAAAAGTAAAAACATCATTTTCTTCCGTATTTTCAGTAAGAATACCTTCTCTTATTAGCGGTGCTCCAATATCGATAATTCCAGGTTATGTCCTTATTTCCCCATATATATTCAAATTGCATAACTAAATATAGATAATGTATACCTCAGTATATAATTTCCCAAGATTTTCTATTGGAAATACCCAAACATTACATAATCTACCACCATTACTCTATTATTTTTAAATCAATATTACTTCAATAACTTTTATTTATTATTCATCTACAATGTCATTAGTCTGAATTTTGGACTCCATATTACCTTATTATATTGTAATAATAAAATTAGGTCCTTGCTTAAGTTATTACATTTATTTATTGTTTAAGATAGATTATCATTTCCGATTTAAAAAATCAAAATGGCACAATTTTTCGCATTCCCATTTTTTAATCATATTTATAAATACTGATATAAATTTATTCCAGAAAAAAACATTTGGCATTTAATTATATTATTGTTGAATCATTGTTTTTTCAAGAATTTTTACTTTCTTTTATTTTTACTTTTTTCCCCTGATTTCTATTTTTTTATACTTTATTTATATGCTTGACTAGAATATTTAAAGTTTAATTGGTTAAATGATTCATCAACAGGCATTTTAACTACATATCTATTTAGATCTGGAATTTCCTTACAATTTTTTTTTCGATGTTCTTGCCAAATAATATTTCTATAGATATTCATGACAATTCTTTGAATTAGTTGGATCTAAGGTCTCGGTTAAATCTTAGTTTTCAGTAAAAACAGAAAATCCCTCCACTTTATAATGACATATGAATTATAATTAGGTAATAAGTTCAGATGGTTTTGACATTATAGGTGCTCCTGATAAAAAAATCTTATATTAACACTGATCAAAAATATATTAACATGCCTTAGCCATCTCTGAAAAATTCGGAATTTCACAAAAATTAATCATTCTATTATAATTATTTTATGTATTCATTATTCAATTTTAACTTTTTTTATTATCTTTTCACTTATTCCCTCCACTGAACTCAGACCATCTTAATTATTCTTTCTTCCTTAAATTTATTCAAAATATTTTCTGAGCTTATCAGTTGTATTTGTAACTGTTTAAGAATCTTCCTATTCAATACGATTTTCTTTAATAAGTTCTAATTCTGATGACATCTCTTAAAACTCTTCTTTTTTTCCATCAATCAAGGTAGAAAAACCAAAAATATTGTTTTTAATTACTTAAAAATTTTCCTCTTCTTTATCTACATCTGCAACTAAGTAATAACATTTCACAAGCTATTTTTAACCGTTTTGATTAACACTACCTTCAGCCTACAACATCACAGCATGGTTGCGAAAATACATTTCTCCAAAAACTATAGCACTGGCAGCTGTGAGATTTATTCCTTTGCCATTTTTTCTATAGGTTAATATAATTAACTTTTAATTAGGATCATTTTAGAATTCTGATATTTCTTAATCTTCAGACATATTTTTTTTGAAATAAATTGAATTTTCAAATTAATCTTAAACCCCTTTTTTGATAGCTTATTAATGTAAAAAGCAAACAACTTTTTCCCCCATAACTAGGAGTTTTTCAATAAACTTCCAAATTTCTTCGCTTTATGCTTTTTCCTAATTTTCTTCAGTCAGTATTCTAATTTATACTTTAAATCTTTGGATTCCTTTTTGGCTTGATTTAAAAGTACTCAGTTCACTAATTTTTTTTATGTATTCATTGAAATCCTTTGTCTTTTTTGGATCGAAAAGATCAACTATATTTTCTTTTTCTGTTAGATAAGCCAATCCCTTCAAGTTATGGTCAATTAAGCGCTTAAATTAAGAAATTAATTCAGAAGGTACAAGAATCGGAGCTCTTGATAAAATAATTTTTTGGTTGCATTGATTTGTAATGAACTTTATAGATTTAGTTACATGCAATGCATCACTGTCATTATTTAGACTAACCCTTTCATCGACTATGCAAACTTTTAAATTTAATTACTCCAAAAACTTTTATAAATAAAATGAATACTAATGTTTTTTTCATACACTCTTTGTGAATAATTAAGAGTACTTTACTCCCTTCAATTATTTGTTTACTATCTTCTATGGATGTTATTTACTTGATTCCTAAAATTTTCTCTATTTAATTTTTCCATTGTTTTTGCTTTCCATTCTAAACAACAATCAATATCGGACGAGGATAGTTATAAAGACTTGCCAATGCAAGTGATACTATCCTTTTTTCATTACCACATTCATCTACTATTAAAATATTGCCATTTTATTCAACACCTTTTTTGAGACAATACTTTGAAGCTGGAGATAGTTTTTAATATAATTTTTTCTTAATAGAAAAACAAAGAATCTCTCCATTTATCCTGACTGTTTCGTAATTTTTCATAATTTCTTTAAGCCTGGGTGTCTCGTTTATGTTAGAATTAGGATTTAAACCTTTCAACTCATCCAATAAGCTTTTATAAAAACTGATCATTATAAGTTATTTATTTCCAATCTCATTCATGTAGCCCAATTTTTTGTACAACTATTATATTAAACAATGATACCCTTAATTTATTTTCATTGAGTTGAGAAGGCATTCTCAGTTGATATTTGAATGAAACATAATTTTGATTATCATCCAAATCAAAAGTGAAAGTATCGTTTTAAGGAACTTCAGTATCGTTTTAAGGAACTTCAGTATCGTTTTAAGGAATTTCATTTTGAGGAATACCCTCACTTGTTGATGGTGCTTTAATATCTATAATTCCATGTTATGTATTTATTCCCACATGTATATTCAAACCAGATAGCTAAATATTAATCTTTGTATACCTCAGTATATAATTTCACATGATTTTCTATTGGAAATACCCAAACATTACATAATCTACCACCATTACTCTATTATTTTTAAATCAATGTTACTTCAATAACTTTTATTTATTATTCATCTACGACATCATTCGTCTGAATTTTTCCAAGTTTGTTGCCTTCTTCTCTTGTAATAATAAAATGAGGTCCTTTAATGTTTTATTACATTTATTTATTGTTGCATATCGATTATGATTTTGGATTTTTAATAAACAAATGATAACAATTTTTAAGCTGTTTATTATAATTATTATATTTACAATAATATCATTATTTAATTTTCTTCTATCTTAAATTTTTATTTTTTAATAATATATTTTACTGTTTTTGGGATCTACACTTCATTTTATTGAAGCTTATCAATTATACATTAAAAAGTTTCCAAAGTGAATTTCTATCATTCTGAGCATTCCCAGACTATAATCATATACTTTTTCTGTCGTCATATATTTAAATTCTTCCCTTTTCCCATTAAATTGACAAGAAAATAGGATTGAACAAATTTTTATATTTTTTATGCTTTATAAATCACTTTTAATTCTTTCTTTTTTTGTCTTTCTTTATGTTTTTCTTTATTGGGACTCTTTAATTCTTTATTTAAGCTTTTTTGCCCTCTTTGATTTAAGAAAATGCTTTTTCAAGCTTCTTCATAAAAGTCTAACTGCGTGTAGTCATTCTTCTTGCTTATTAATTAACTTCTGTTTAGACTTTCGTCTATTGGCACTTAGGAATATGTCGCTTGGTTTAATAAAATTCATCGATTGATATATCTGTTACTTCAAAGTCCTCTCTTTCTCCATTGAGAAACTCTGAAAATTAAAAGTAATTGTTTTTAATTTCTTCAAACATTTCTCTATCCTATTTACAATCACCCACTAAATAATAACAATCTACAATCTATTTTTGTCCTATTCTATGAGCCCTACCCTCAGCTTATAACATAACTGATTAATCTGAAAAATATGTTTCTCCAAATACTATAGTAGATGCTGCATTTAAATCAATTCCAACGCTAGCTGTCTTAAAACTTAAGATAGCAATTCGATATTCTTCTTTCTTAAATAGTTTTATGTCCCTACTTTTTTATTAATCATTTTTAGTCGAATCAATTCTGATATATTATATCTTTAATCTCTAACACATTTACTCAATCTTTTCTAGAATACATTAATAATGAGCAAAGAATAAGACTTTCTCTCCTTCTTCCAAAAGTTTTTTCACAATAAATTCAATTTTATCAAGTTTTGCTTACCCAATTTGTTTGTACGATGAACTTAACCCCTTGCAATTTGTGCTATTAAATTCTTCATCAATTGGGATTTAAATTTTATATCTATTAAGTTCTGGTAAAACACTATTCTTCACATCCTTTTTACAGGTTCTTGCCATATAGAATTTTTATAAAAATTCACGACAATTCACTGAATTTTTGGGATCTAATTTTTCTATCAAATCTTCCTATTCATCTATAACAGCTAATCCCTTCAATCGTTGATTTTATAACAATTATAACTAAGTTAACAATTCTTATGGTTAAGATAAAATAGGTGCTCCAGATAAAAATATTTTATATCTGCATCTTTTAATTAATTAGCATTGATCTGCTACTTTACTATTTTTTAATATTTAACTCTCATCAGCTATGCAAATTTTGAAATTTATTGGAATCTAATTCCTACATAATACATCTTATAAAGTATGACATTATTTGTATGTCATAATTGTGACTTTGCATTATTTAACTTCATTATCTTTAATTGTTTAAATTTCATTTTTAGCTACCCCTAACCAATTATGTAAATGTTATTCCCAATGCTCTGTCATCCATTTAGGACAAACCACCAACAATGGAAAAGCATGACTAAATACACTTGCTATAGCGATGGAAGATAAAGTTTTGCCAAGTCCTACTTCATCAGCTATTAAAATCCTACCATTTAATCTCACTCCTTTTTCTAAACAAGACTTCTAATGAAAGTACAATTTTTCATATAAATTTTTCTTAATAGAAAAACATGTAATTGCATCTTAGGCAGCATTTGTTATAAATTGTGTATGATAATGATTATCCATTTTTTCTTTAAGTCTAGGTGTCTCTTAAATTTGGTCATTTGGATGTCTCAATTTCAATTATTGCATGAAACTTTTATAAAAACCAATTGGTAAATATCTTTTTTCAGGATTCATTTCTTCTTATTCTAATACTTCATGGACCTATATTAAGTACTATATAATACAGTGTATATTATTTCATCTTATTCATAGTATTTTTTCAATTTAGAACTTATTGAAACATAATCTTCTTTATCATCCAAATCAAAAGTGAAAACATCCTTTTTAGGAGCTGCTCTTCTAGAAATAGGTATTCTTATTATTGGTGCCGGTGCTTTAATATCTATAATTCCATGTTATGTATTTATTCCCACATGTATATTCAAACCAGATAGCTAAATATTAATACTTGTATACCTCTCTATATAAATTACTTTGATTTTCTATTGGAAATACCCAAACATTACATAATCTACCACCATTACTCTATTATTTTTAAATCAATATTACTTCAATAACTTATTAGTATTATTCATCTACGACATCATTCGTCTGAATTTTTCCAAGGTTGTTGCCTTCTTATCTTGTAATAATAAAATGAGGACTATTTTGATTTTATGACATTTATTTATTGTTGCATATCGATTCTGATTTTGGATTTTTAATAAACAAAATATAACAATTTTTAGGCATCAACCCCTTTTTTAAGCATATTTATAAATACTGATATAAATGTATTCCGGAAAAAGTTTGGCATTTAATTATATTATTATTGAATCATTGTTTTTCAAGAATTTGTACTTTCTTTTACTTTTACTTTTTTTCCCCTGATTTCTATTTTTTTATACTTTTCTTAACAGTAATTGGCTTCTCTACTGTTATTGGCTTCGTTTATGTAAGGTAAGTGCGATTCTTTATTTGCTCAAAAGCTTAATTAAGTTGCTTGTAATAGGCACTACGAGTAATCATCTTTGTTGGCTCATTTTTTTTTTCAACTTTTAATTTAGGTTGCTTTTATTTAGGTAGATGTCTCTCCAACTAATAAAATTCATCAAATGAAATCTCTCTTGCTTCAAACTCTTCCTCTCTTTCTCCATTGAGAAACTCTGAAAATTCAAAGTAATTGTTTTTAATTTCTTCAAACATAGCTCTATCCTATTTACAATCACCCACTAAATAGTAACAATCAAGTATTTATTCTTAACCCAATCTATGAGCCCTTCCTTCAGATTACAACATGACTGATTAATCTGAAAAATACATTTCTCCAAAAACTATTGATGAAGCTTTTGTCAAACCTATTCCTGTACTGGCTGACTTAAAACTCAAGATAGCTATTCTTATTTCAGAGTTTTCTTAAAACTTTTTAATATCCTGATTCCTTTCCCATTCTATTCTAGTTCCATCAATTTTAATAAATTTCATAGATAAATCCTGACATAATTGTTCGACACCATAAATAATTTGTTTGTGAAAAGCAAAAAACAAAATTTTTTCTCCTTAAACCAAAAGCTCTTAAACAAAACTCAGTATACTAGGCAGTTTAGCTATTCCTAACTATTCGTATGATAATTAAATCTTTTATTTCTTAAATGATTCATCAATAGGCGTTTTAACTGCATATCTATTTAGATGTGGAATTTCCTCACAATCATTTTTCAAAGTTCTTGCCTAATAATATTTCTAGAGATATTCACGACAATTCTTTGAATTAATGGGATCTAAAATTTCAGTTTGATCTTGGTTTTTAAGAAAAACCGAAAATCCCTCCAATTTTTAAGCACATATGAATTACAATTAAGTAGTAAGTTCAGATGGTTTTGACATTATAGGTGATCCTGATAAAAAAATCTTCTATTAACACTGATCAAATATATATTAACATGTTTAAGCTATCTTTGCACCATTCTTTAAAATCTAACACTCATCAGCAATACATATTTTATAATTCTACTATTCTAATTACTACAATAAAGAAATAACTTACTTTTTTCAATTTAGAACATTACTAATAAGTTATAATTGTAACTTTGCTTTTCTTTATTTCCTCTGAACCATCTGGGACTTTGTAGATACTATCTTCGTGTAACCATTCAATTATTTATTCTTCCCAATGCACTCTCATCCATTTTGTACAAATAATTAATAATGGAAAAGTATGGCTATATACACTAGCCAATGCAAGAGATGATAATGTCTTACCAAGGCCTGCTTCATCTGCAATCAAAATCTATCCATTCAATTTTACTCCCTTTTCAATACAAACCTTTTAGTGTGGTAATAAACCAGCGTATAATTTTTTTTTAATAGAAAAACAGCTCATAGCTTTAATATCAGGCTTGTTAATATCAATTGTCGTGTATTCTTTCATATATTTTTAAAGCGATGGAGTCTCTTCAAACATATCATTAGGATGACGAGTCTACAATTATTTTATACAACTCTTATAGAAACTAATGGGTACAAATCTCTTTTCTGGTAAAATCTCTGATTGTTAAACTGATTTATGAGTCTAACAAATAAAAATAGTTTACTTCGTAAATTTGATCATCTAAATGATAATATATTTTTTATTTTGTACTTATCCAAACATAATCCTCCATACTTGATTCTAAGCCAATAGTGAAAATGTCCTTTTACACAATTGGAACTCCATTCTTAATTGGCAACTTCAATGTAGGAGCATTTATTGTTTACACATTAAATTTAACATTTTTATTTGCTTTTAGGAGCTAAACTAATAACATTTCTTAACCTCTTATTTTAAAATCATATGATTAGCAACAGGTATATTCCATGCATGACATTTTTGCCCCCCATACATCTAGATAGAAAGTAATTAAATACTTTGATAATTGTCTCAAGCTACTCACTCACTGCATCATCAGTCTCCAACCTTCCATTCTTCTGGCCTTTTTCTATAAGTAAGCTAAAAACAGGATCCTCGGTTTACATGAAATTTAATATTAATACTAAATTTCATTTTTCTTGGCTTTGAATTGTAAAAGGAACATTTTTTAAGTTTAATTAATTTTATGATTAATATACTTAAATATTTGAGAATCAATTATTATGTATTATAAATTAATAAATAACAAGCAACAAAATAATATTGCATGTGATAATTTATATTTAATATTTAAAGTTTCAATTAAATGATGAAGTATATATATTGATAAATAATATTATTTTCTTTTAAATACTTTTTACATATAGTTTATATTTCATGAGAATTTTAGATAATATTTAAAGATAAATTAATTCTTTAATAATGAATATTCAAATTGAGTGATCATTGCTATCTGTGCTCCTGTTTTCTAATTCTTTTTTGAATTCCTTATACTTTTTTTTCATCCTCGTTTTACTCATCAGAAAGTTAGCTGGAATCAGTTTAGTTCAATTAACTTTAATCCTCCACATCGCTTTCCTAAAGATTTTCAAACCAATAATCAAATTCTTAATTCATTTGCTCATTATTTTTGGTTGAAACTATTTGGGCTTCAAAATCCTCATCTAACCCATTCAGGCAATTTGAAATGGTATTATATTTTAATTCAATCATATTGTATATTTTCTCATCATAAGATCCCTTTCCTATTAAATAATAACACTCCACATTTTTTTCCTATCCTATTCTATGAGCCCTACTTTCAGCTTAAACCATCACAGCTGGAGTCCAATATATTTCGCCAAAAACTATAGTCGCCGCAGCTGTTAAATTTATTCCTGTACTTACTGCAGTTAAGCTGAGTATAGCTATTTTTACATTACTATTTTCTTGAAATATCTTTATATTTTAAGCCCTTTTATTTAAACCAGTTTCACCATCGATTCTAATTGATTTAATATTCTTTTAGTTACAAAAAATTTCTATTTAATCCAAAAATTCTTCATGATGCCCAAAAAATAAAAATTTTATTTCATTATCAAAGAGGGTCTGTAAATATTCTTTAATTAGTTTTAATTTAACAATTCCTGAAGCTTAAAAAGATTATAAAGCATTTCCACTATCCATGGGTTTATTTGATATGTTCAGTAAGATTTTATATCTTTTCAATTCAGGTAATTAATCCTAAACCTCCGATTTCATTCTTCGTATCATTATAGTTTTTGTCAGTCTTTCATAAAGCTCTTGGGCATTAGATGATCCAGAATAATCATAACCTCCGTTCGTAAAGTCATTTGGTTTGGGATCACAATATCGTTTTCCAAATTAAAGAAAATTTGAATACTAAAATCTATTAATCAGGTTAAGTTGTGTAAATAATTCACAAGGACGTGACATTATTGGAGTACCTGATAAAAATATATTATGAAAACTGGAATTTAAGATAGTTTTGCATGCATTTGTAGTTTTAGATTTATAATTTTTTAAAAATTAACTTTCATCTGCAATGCAAATCTTATATTGTTATTCAGTTAAAATCTAAAATAAAATTATTTTTACTTATTTTAGATTTACACATAGTTTATATGAAATTATTGTAATTTTAACATTGTGAAGCTAGTCAGATGAACTCATTATTATTTATATTTAGTTTGAAGGCAATTTTAACCAAGATTTGACTTAAGATTACCATTATAATTTCAAATGTGAAGGACAAATAATTAACAAAGGCCAGCAATGCTAATAAACACTTGCAAGAGCAAGAGCTTCGATTGTTTTTCCAACACCCATTTCATCTGCTATTAAAATTTTACCTTTAAATTTTATTCCCTAAGCTACACAATCTCTTTGATATTAGTATAACTTTTAATTCAATTCAGTTTTTATACTATAACAAGATATGACATTATCGATTTAATTAGTTGTAAAACTGATTAATTCATTTTGAAGGCCTATTGATTCATGAATAATCATATCAGGATATGCTTATAATAACTTAATCTAATGATTTCATACCTAAATGAGAAAGCTTTTGTAAAAACTGATAGGGACAAACCAGCATTTACTTTGTTTAACATATGTTCCTTCATGATCCTATAATTTAATAATGGTCACCTTAATTATTTTCTTTACTATTTCTGTAAATAGCTCAAACTATGCTTCTATAATTACTCTACCATCAGAGTCTTCTGATAGACTAAAATGAAATTTTCTTAAAATCTATTCGTATTATAAGTCTCTTATTACTACATTTGGTAACAATTATGTAATCTTATTATTCAATAATTTACTTAAAATATAAGATTATTCAAATTTGAGTGAGGAATGTGCCAATATTTCTCTAGCCTATCAAAATGTGCTCCATTTCCCTAAATTGTTTTTAACATACCTTAATAATTTATTTGACTTCAGGTGAATTTATTACATTAAATTCGGCTTAAACTTTAATTTTATCAGTTCCTAATATTCTTGTGAACGTGAAAACAGGTTATTTGAACATTTATTACGTTTAATTCATAAAATTTTTATTTTTATATAATAATTAATTTGGACAGCCTTTGACAAAAAAAAAAAATTTAATAGAATTTGAGTTATTTAAAAAAAAAGTTAATCAATAATCGAATATTTAATATTTCTTCATCTATTTTTAATTCAGTTCGCAAGACTACAAACCCTTTCTTCTTAGATAATCAAAAATTAAATGTTCCTCCTCTACGTCTTTGCTATAAAGGGAGCGTTCTCGAGTAGTTTTATCCTATTTTGATTTAAAATTTAAATCCTGGAAACTTTTCCAAAACCTTACGTAATTTTTTTAACTTACTTAAGCTGAAAAAGCTCCAAAATAAGTGTTAGGAATAATCCATCTTTGAGTTAAGGTACCATATTGCTATTCAGCGAAAAACTTTTATACTTGAAAAATAAATTTCAATTCCTCGTCCATATGCCCTTTAGTCTCTATTTCAACAAATCCACTGCTCGATGTGAATTCTAATGTGGAATTCATAAAATGTAAATTAAATGTTGGCTATCTGAGAGCCTGGATATAAATTAAAGGTTTTACTTTATTTAATCCATTTCATATTATTGTATATATATTTGATGTATAAAATTTAGAATAATAATTAAATTTTGTTTATATATATCATAATTATGGAATTTCTTCTTATAAGGTCTTTTATAAGCATAATAAAGCATTTTTATCTAAATATTTGGTTAAACCAAATGCTACATCTAAAAAATACTAATCAACTTTTATATCCTCTTTTGGATTTTATTAATTACAACTTTATATTATCTTTTTCTATTCATATTTATTTATTTTTCTTTACTATCCACTTGATTTTTCAGTACTTTAATTTGGACTTTACTTAATTTATGGTGTTTCAAAATTCTTTTTATTCTTTCCTTTAGATTTCATAAATCCAGGTGCAAGTATAAATGAACTTTCATGTAATAGTTCAAATTAAGGTTTTACAATTATAGGTTCTTATATAGATGTATAAATTTCAGTCTCTAATGCAGATTATCTATCTGAATCTTTAACAGTTACTTCATCCAATTCCTGTAATGCCATACAATACTTTAATACTGTCCTCTTGTACTCTGGATGATTTGTTATTGGGTTCTCTTTTAATATTATAAAAATAAAACCTATTAAATTCAAAACCCGTAAATTATATAATTCTCTTAACAATTCTAATTCTTCTATATCTTAAATATTATTCCCCTTTAAGTATAGTTCTTTAAGTTATTTACATTTACTAATCTGTTAGAGAGTTCCCACTTTATTTTTTGATAATTATAAGACCTGTAGATTAGGTAACATTGACAACAATGAAACATCTTCATAATCATGACCCCATAAATTTAATTGTTTAACTTCATGAGTAGATTATGATCCTATTTTATGTTGGAGGTAGGAGTAGGTTAATGGCCTTCCCATAAATTTATTTATTAAGGATATTTTTTATCAGGTTTTTTGGCATAAATTTATTTATTAACATGAAATTTTCAAATAATATAATCAACCTAAAAACTATTCCACTAATCTCTAAAATCTACTCAAATCAACACGATCATCAATTACCTAATTATTGTATTGTATACTTATGTTGCTTCAATAACTTATTATTATTTCTATGATGATGCAATTGTTAATAATGCTTTTCTACAATTATCTTATGTTATAAAACCATCTTTCCTTAAATCAAATAACTCAAATATATTTTTTATTTCCTCTTTTGTAAATATTGGAGTTATGAATCTAATTACAGTTACTTATACCCCTATTTCTGCTTTATCTTCAAATCATCAACCAAAAACTCCTCCAAATTATCTGGTTAAATGTAAGATGCCTTTGTACATAGATCTTCAAACAACTCCATGATCCTATTCCTCCTCAAATATTCATCTGCTGATTCTACTTTATAATTCATTATAATAATCAAAAAATATTGCAATTTATACAGCATTCTTGAGAGTATTGAGGGACTATTGGATCATTTTGCTCATGATATGAAAAGTACTAAGAATCCATCATTGACATATATATACTTTCGCCTTACTTCGAAACAGGCGTTATTATTGGCCTAATTAAAACACTATATACCAATATAAAGATAGATTTGGCATTGTACCACCATGATTTAGTTATAATTGATCTCTATCAATTTTTTCTAACAATTATGATGGATCACTTATAATTTTTATTTTTTTAGCAGTTTCTGGATGCATCAATTCTAAATTAATTTAAAATTTACTTTCAACTAAAGGTGCTGATACACGAAAAAGAAATGGAGGTTTAAGGATATACATCTATTCAACTGTTTATGTGTAATTTATTTAAGTAACATCTATTATTTATTTTACTATCTAAACAGGAACACTCAATAGACTCAAATTCGAACAGTCTACAATTATTCTCCATTTTTCAATATAATAAGGGATTAACATTGTAGATTATACATAATCAAGTAATACACATAAAGCATTTAATGTTGCTGGAAGATCAGTCTAAATAGTTATATAATTTACTATTTAAGTACTAATGAGTGCAGCTTATATGAATATAAGTGGTCTAAATTGTTTATCCTTTCCTAAACAATACACTACACCTTTTTTCTATTGTCAACATAATTAATACCAATAATTCTTCAGCTTCAGGTGTTAATTTATGAAAATCCTTATTTTACTTCCAACATAAGTATTATTTAAGGTTCTCAATTGACTTTTCAATATTAAATTCTCCACTGTATAAATATTTTAAAGTCATTTCTTTTTACCAATCTAATGGTAATGTTATATTTTATTTCATAATCTCCATATTCATTTTTTCAATCATATCCTCTTCATGTTTTGAATATTGAACATTGTAAAATACATTTCTATATGACACATTACCAACTTTATATGAAATATAATCATCTATGTTTATGATTAGAGTATACCAGTGTGCTTAATTTGAGATTAAATATTGAGATTCATTTATATAATAATTTGAATTCATATATGATAAGGAAGTACCTTAATAAATTTTTTATCTACTTCATTTGTTTTTCAATAGGTTTTGTATACATTGTAAATGTGAAAGTAGTTTGGATAGATTTGATTGAAAGTATTTTATATAATATTCAAATAGGCTCATCCATTAAAATACCATACTTACTTTTATTTACTTTATTAACAGGAATGTTAGTCTGGAGTCTATTAAAAACTATGTTCACAGATCCTGGTAAAGTTCCTTAGAATTGGGGATTTTTTTTGAACGATCCTGAATAAAAAAGAAGAAAATTTTGTTTAATATGCCATATATTCAAACCAGAAAGATGTCATGTATATATTATATGTATGTAGCATTGCTCTGCATGTAATAGATGTGTTCTAAACATGGATCATCATTGTCCATGGATTAATAATTGCGTGGGATTTTAAAATCGAAAATTCTTTATGTAAATGCTATTCTATGTTATATTGGATTCATTTTGTGCATCATTTGGATTAGGATATGGACTCTATTATGAATTTTAAGATATTTTGCAATTTATGAATTCATAAGGTGATCCACATTTTATTGATGGATTACTTTTATTATGTGCATTTGGGATTAGTGTATTAGCATCATGTTTAATAACTATGTTCTTTAAATTTCATTTAGAATTAGTATTAAATAATAGAACAACAATTGAAAATTTAGAACGAAAAAGAAATGAAGAAGCAGGAAATTAATAAGAAGATAACAATAATTAATATGATCTTAAACCTTACTATAATTGGGTATAAGTATTTGGTATGAGTAAATTATCTTGGTTTCTGCCACTTTAAATGGAAAGTGGGAGACCAGTTGGAGATGGTATACTTTGGCCTATCAATCATCATAATGATAGTTAATTAGTAAAAGATCATTCATCTGTACCAATAAAAGATAATGTACCCCTATAATAATTCAATAATTAATTCTTATATAGTAGTAAATATTATTATCATTTATAGATTAATAATTTAGATCATCATCAACTCAACCAATGTAGTGAATTAAATGAATTTTTCTTTTTTTAAATTTTATATTTAGGAAAATTTATATACATATTTAAAGTCAAAGTCTTCTTACTAAATAAGGATGTAATGAAGGTGGTTTCCATACTGGCGGATAAAGTAACTATTTTGCTTCATTAGCAACCTACATTATTATAATATTACCTTTTAACTCCAAAGTTTAGAGAATTTATATGGACTTAATTTAGATTTCTCAATTTTTAATTATAATACTTTCTCTTCTACTTTAGATAATAATGATTTTTTCTCCCTTTTAGGTTTAAGCTCTTATGAATAATTTTGTTTACTGTTACTATCTCTTGTTTTTGGTGAATTTGTATTTGTCATTGATTCATAATATCCACTTTTACTAATATGTCTCTAATTATGAACACTATAACTTGATTATACTTTCTTTTTTTTAACTGATATCTCTGGTAATTCTGTTAATACTTTCTTTTTAGATTAATTTATTTCTGTTTATATTCCAACTGAATATGTTTAATGTGTTCTTTATGATATTTATTATTCTTATAATGCATCAAATTACTTTTAAATTAAAGCTAAATGAGGTAACTTCTAAACTTCTGATGCACATAAACTTGTTTTACTTTATAATGTTATCTTTTTAAATATATTTCCTATTCCTTCATGATCTGGTTCTTCTGCTATTTTTGATGTTATTTCTTCATCTTCTTTTATATCTTTCAATTAATTTGTAATTGGAAATTAATTTAATGAAACCCTAACCCTCTCATTATAATGGAATTAATTTTACTTCCAAACTCCCTATAAGTTACATTATTTATATTAATAAATTCCTTCTCCTTCCATTAAACCTGTTTGCCAATGTCCCTTATATACAGCTTTATCTGGCCATACCATTTCACCATATCCTTCTCTAAGATCATCTACAAAATGACCAACATATTCAGTTCCATTTGAAAATCTATAATGCCCCTAACCATTCTTTTTATCATTTTAATATTATCCTCTATAAAATGAAACACCATGATCAGTTTTTTATTACCAAAATCCCGTCCCCCAACGTAATCCATTCTAAAATTCACCTTCATATGAATGTCCACTTTTCCATACATATACCCCTTAACCATTTGGTTATCCATTTTTATACTATCCCTTATAATAATCACCTTCTGCAAAGTATTCCTCTCCATAACCATGTTTTAAATCATTTATCACATCTCCAATATATCTAATTAACACTAATAATACATAACATCAGACACATGTAACCCAAAACCAAAATATTTTCCATTTTCCCAATTTCCTAAATAATAATCATTTTTTATTCCTTCACTCAATCCTATCCCACTCTATAATAGTAATATATATTACCTATTTTCCATGCTACCATTATCCTATGTAGTGGTGATTTGATGAATGATATACCCCTTCGCCGTTTGGAAAACCCTAAATGTAGTGCCCATGATAGTAAGTATCAGGTTTAAGAATTTCGAACCCTATTCCATCTTTCTTATCAAGGAGAAATTGCCCTTCATAAACCTATAAGTTATCCTTTATTAGAATTCCTATTCCTTATCTCATGTCTTAGTAGATTTCTCCATAATATATTGCATTCTTAAATAACTTTATTTTCACATTAGGCTTCTATGATAAAGCACTTAAATCCACTATTAGAGGAGAGTAATTTTGCAAAAAGAACTAATTCAAAGAATCTTAATTAGGGTAGGTAATTTAGGGCATTTATGTTGGAAGTGGAAACTTTGATTTTATTTATTACACTATACTATGATAGGTTTATATCTTCTCATTTCTATAAACATTCAATAATAGTGGTTTCAATTGACTCTGAATCTTTGGGTATAATTGATATATGTTTTATTAATTCATTTTATGTTTATATTCAAGTAATAGTTAGTAACATATTCATTCTTCTGTTTTCTAGTCCAATAAATCCAAGTTACTTTAACTTGGCACTAAACTGTATATTTTCACATTTCTTGCTGTTTCATCTATACGAAGCAAAGATGGTCTTGATTGCTTATGCTTGATCTTTCTAAAATACATCATATAACTTACTTTTTTAGTGGAAGACATTACGAACTCAATCTTATTTTTTTGGATGAGAGATCATTATCATTCTAGCTCTCAATTTAAAAATTAGTCGAACACTGAATATCGTACAATTGAAATGATGTATGACAAAAATCGAAATCGCCCATCATATTTATATTAATAAATCAAATCAATAAATCCAACCAAATTAATACTGGGTTTAATATGTCATTTACTCATAACTGACGCTAAACAGGAAATTATTTTAAAGAATTCAATCTAGTTGTTTAAGTGTATACTTAAAATTACAATTTTGTTTATTTAATTTGTAAACCCATAATTATAATCTCATGTTCTGATATTGAAATTATATATTTTTTATCCTAGATTATAATGATGAATATTTACTCAGCTCATTATGAAATATAATGAATAAAGTGTATTGACTGATATTATATTTTTATACCCACGTAATATTATTATTATGATTTTTCTTTTAATACCATTTATTTCTGCACTCTCAACCGGCATAGATGGCAATAAAGAAGTATGCTTTGGAATTTAGGGAAAGAAGCAAGCCATATTACAAATCACATATGTTGTTTCAGGGTTTCAAGAAGATAATTTCGAAATGCGTGTATGTTGTATTGCTATTTAGTTTTACTCACCAAAACGAATACTCTTGAAGTCAAGTCTCAAATAAAAAGAAGGAAATTATAAAGAAATACTCTCCGATGATGGTCAATATGATGTATGCTTCAAAGCACTAGATAAATACTACAAATTGATTAGTTTTGATTTCGATTTCATTGAAGACAATGATCTAGCATTAGCAGGTATTTTGTATCTAACTTAGAAACAATGGATGAAATGGCCACTGATATGAAAGCTGCCTATCGAAATTTGTAAGCCATTCAACACAACCAAAATTATTAATCAGATCGAGAAAATGAACATCAAAGGATGCTAGAATCAACAGAACGAAAACTATGGTGGTGCTCAGCTGGAAAAATGTTTGCTCTTATCGTGATTTGCATTTCTCAAATTTATATGCTTACAGGCTACTTCAAGGGAAAGAGTTTTGGCCCAAGTGTATGATTATATTATGAATATTTCTTTGAGTGAATTTCAAGTTGAAGAATTCAATGATTTACATGAAGAATTCCAAGAAACTGCCCAACAATTGTAATCTGCCCCCGATGAAATCATGTTCATTGATGAATTAGTACTAGGTGTACACATCACTTACGATGATGTTATGAAATTGAACAATGAAGGAAAAATGAATTTTAAAAGTATGATCTATTTCATCAATTACATATAAAAGAGATCCAAATAAGTCCATTAATTTTATTTAGCATATTAAAGATAATCCTTAGATTTAGTAGAACAATTAAATGAAATGTTAAGGAAGTTTCAATAAAAAGGAGATGTTGTAAATTACATTTTAATATTTTTTTGGGTTGATAGATGGGTAGCAGGTGTTTATAATTTAAAAACAACAATCCTGGAGATTGTAGATTTACAAAAAAATAAAACAAAAGATGATTTGAAAAAAATGTATGAATAATTACTCAAAAAGACAGGCTTACCTAAAGTCTCCTTTAAAACTATCAATTACATATAGTAAGAGGATAAAACAACTGATGGAGGAATGTTTATCATCAATTATTTATATCAAACTTTAGTAAAGGGAACTGCTTTTGTTAAATTAAATGATAAAACTAAGTTAAAATAACAATTGATATGGTTATTTTATAGAGGAGAGAAGTCTCAGCATGTAGATTACCCATCACTACCACCTCTGTCTTAATTTAATGAAAGCGAAGTTAAATAATATCAGTTAGTCAATCAAGAACCCTTTTTACCTGGTTCATGGACTGGCATCGAAATCTAGATCTCTGATTTTGAACTGCTTTAAAAATCAGGTAAATCCAAACTTCACATGATGGCCTTTTGGTTATCGTATTTGTATTATTTCGATTTACAGAGCAAGAATCCATTGCTACCATTTTTTGTTGTGGCTAATGGTGAGGAAATATGTGAAGAATTTGAAGTCATCTTCAAACCAAGAAGAAGATAAGGTGCTGATAATCAAAGATTAATTATATTGATGTATATTCAAAATACTAGATGGGTATTTGCTGTCTATCATATGATTTAAAAATCACTTGATATTATTGATTTACAACATAAAAATATTACTAAAGACACACTCAAAAATAGCTTTGATAAAGTATTTTCAGCACTCGTCACCTACAGTAATCCAAATCCTAATTTTATTACTTAAACAAATACTGATAGCACAGATGGAACAGAATATGTTGTAAATTATTTATGGCAATATATGAATGGTACTTAATTAGATAAAGTTAAATTTGGGTTTAGTGAAAAGAGATAATTAAGAACTAAATTAGTATGGGCTCTTATCAAAATGTAAAATTCACCTATGCAAAGTCAAAAATCCATATAAATTCCATCCAAAAAGAAGATTACTATCCCTTTAGGAGTATCTTCTCCTTAATAATCATAATAATAACAAGAAGCATAAAATACACCATAAACAGTTACTAGTAGATTTAATAGAGGTAAGGAAGTTACATAATAATAACCAGAAGTATAAAATACACCTTAAGGAGGTGGTACAAGCCGATTTAATAGAACTAAAAGCGAAGTTACATCATAAAAATCAAACAAAAACATCGATGAACAAACACCATAACAAAAGAAAACATTTGTAAGTTCCTTCAAAAATAGGCTTGCTGCTTCTTAATAATCGCCTGCGAATTCCCCCTCTAAATCTTAGATATCAGATCCTAAATCCGAAATTCCAGAAAAAGAAGTTCCTTCAAAAAAATCATCTCTATTCAGTAGAAAATAATTACAATCAGATTAATCACCTAAATCTTAGACAAGTGAAACATCTATTTAACTTGCTAAACCAGCAGGCAGAACATTTGCTGCTAAAAAAACAGCATTCCCTTCTGCTGCAAAAGGCAATGGTACCAATAAAAATGCATCAGTTATGAGTAAATAAGAACCAATCATTGAAACATAAAGAAGTGAAGAATATGATGAAGATGAATTCTCTGACTTATTCAATAAAAAAAAGAAATCAATAGATAATTCATAAGTATAATAAAACGATGGAATGGATAGATTAGAAAGAATATAAGAAGAATTAACCGAATATTATCATGAAATTATTAATGATGATGAAGATAAATAAATTGAATTGTAAAAACTATAAGAGATATTCAGATTAAATTTATAAATTAAAAAACATTTAGAAAAGAAAAAATTAATCACATTAGATGAAGTTTTAGATACTGTTAAAAATAAAAATAATACAAGTTAATAAAGTGTATTATATAACTCATCTCTCTAAAATTATAGTACAGTCTTACATGATGATTAAGGTGTTTTGAGAATGATTAATGAGATGGTTTAAAATGAAAATGAAGAGGATTCAATTGAAACTACTCTCTAAAAAAGAAGAAATTATGTTCTCGCAGAAATCAGCTCCATGGATGTTAGTGGACCGAGTGTGAGTTATGAACTTCCTCCAATGAAAAATGAATCTTAATAATCAGTTAATTAATCCATATCTTTACCATCAATCAGGAGAAATACTGCTGAACTATTTTAAAGAACTAATTTAGTGGCGTCTAGATATGGTATCAAATTAGAAATACTCACATTACAATAATTTTATTAAAATGGAAAAATGAATAATTAGATCTTCAATTTTCTTTTAAAATTTATTGAAGAAAAAGCAAATCATTAAAGAAAGAATAATGTATTTAATTATTACAGCTCAAGAATTAAATTATTTCCTGTTCAATTTTATTAAGTTTTATGTTTTAATTTGATACACTCAACTTATAGAATAAATTATTTTGAAGCTAATCAATTTACATTTGAACATACAGGATAAGATGAAACCATATTTGATGTATTTGATTGGTTAATTGTACCAGTAGTAGAATATCCTACAGAATATTCACTTGTATTTGTTAATTTAAAACGTAAAACATGTTACTGTTACTTATTATCCTCTTTAGCCATGAGAATCAAAGATCCACTTTACATAAATCCTGAAAAAAATCCATATATGAAAAATGTAATTACATTTTTATAATATGAATTTGAAGTAAAAATGAAAAAACCAAAAGAAGAACTAGGAAGATTCAGCATGCAATTTGGATTAGTTAATGACAATAACTAATTTAGTTATAGTATCAATTATGATTATAGTGGATTGTATGGAATATACATAATTATACATTTAGTAAAACATGGACATAATTCAGAAATCAAAATAGATGATTACTAAATATAAGTATTAAGAAAGACATTCCATGATTTAATAGTCAGAATTGGATATAATGAAGATGATAATTTATTTCATTTACTAGAGAATAATTAATTCCCATTTTGATTTTATATAATTATGTAAAAATTTGAGAAAACATAAAAATTAGGATCAAATAAATATAGATGTATCAATCATTAGAAAGAATACATTCTCACATAATAGGCAATATCAGATTATGATAATAGACTACGTATATATCATCCAAATTTCATTAATATAATTGATAATTGGGAAGAAAATGGTGTGATGTGCATTATCTAAAATAGTGAATATTTGGTATAGATTAAAGAGGGAGGACTCTTTAGAGAAGCAAGAATTCTAACTATAATTCAATAATTGGCATCTGCTCTTAAAGTAGCATAATCAAATGGCATAGAAGCAACAGTTACTCTGTGCAATGTCTTTCTAGATGAATCCAAAAATATCAAGGTTTGTTATTAAATCAATTAAGATCGATTTGCTCAATCTAAATGCTACTCCACTTCAATATGCTTCTCCAGAAGTACTCAGAAAATAAGCAACACTCTCAGGAATCTGGAGTATTGGTGTCATTGCTTACTTTCTTGCTAATAATAGAATGCCATTCACTGGAGATACTGACAAAACATTAGCCTACAACATAATTTATAAAGATCCATAACCATGTGATTAAGGTAAGTTTCCTATTCTCCATAAGCTACTGAAGTAGATTCTTACAAAGAACTTAGAAAAAAGGTTTACTTATCAGTAAACACTAGATTTTTTAGTTAATAAGATTATAGTCTAAGATTAACCTTCTAGTTTATTCATGTATGAATCTAAAAAATAAAGTATGTGCTCATTAAAAGAATCTAAAATAGATATTATTGAATAATCTATTTCTGATAAAAATAATTCATTTTAAGTCATTAAACCATAAATTCCTAAAATCATTACCCTTGAAACATTTGAAGATATGCATTCTGTTCATAGATAATTAAAAAATAGACCATAATCATCTACATAAACAATAGTTAAAAATGAATAAAAAGAATTGTTAGTCAGATTATAAAGAATTAGACCCAATTCAGCAGTAGGATTTAGTGGTAAAGAATTTATTTCTCGAAATATTAAATAGGAATTAAGTAATAGAAGAATAATAAAATCATCAATTGAAACAAAATAAGATGTTGTCAATACAATGAGAAACAATTTTATGCAAAAATAATAATTTAAAGAAGTTTCAGTTGATCTCAAAGAAGCTAAATAATTAAAAAATGAAGATGTTATAAGAGTTTATAATTTAGAATATCAAAATGAATAACAATATGTTTCCAAACGTATTCATAAACCATTTCAAAAAGTTCTAAAAAATAATAATACACCTAAAAATTTAAATTAAAAAGAATTATAATTCTTTGATGAAATCTAAGATTGGAGAGTAAAGATGCTCATAAACATGAAACAATAAAATAGTTTAAAGAGGTCGTCGGTTGTTTAAGATTGAATATCAAATCAATGTTGCTTATACAATTCTATCACAAGTCTTTTCAATTAAACCCATTAATTCTTCCTCTTTCTCCTATCTTTCTTCCTTAAGCTACTATAAATCACTCTTAGTTCTAATAATTAAGTCTTGCATCATTTCAATTATTTAATTCTCTTAATCCAATCTTTAACGTTATGCCTCATTTAACTAATTTTATAATTTTGACAACTCAGCCCCACCCTTCTTAAGTACTTAATTATCAAAAAGCTCTCTATCCTCAGCCTCACTCTTAATCGATTAACCAATTTTTGGTAACTAACTTTCTAATCCTCTTTATAATTCTTCAACTTATTCCTCTCTTAAACGAGATTCAATTGTGAGATCAGCTGAAACAAATGTAAGCTACTTTAATATATTTAATACCTTTTCATTTAAGTACGTTGTCAATTAATTTTATACTTCTTGTCTTTCATTCTATTCAGATTAGATTTTTACTCTAGCTGCTTTCTCGAGATCATTTATTTTTTACATATGAGTGTCCTATTAAAATTAAAATTAAGTTCTCTCTTAACCTATTTGATCACTCAATTCATTTATTTATTCCTTTAATTGGAGGATTTACTTATTATAGTTTTCTTTAATTGATCTAATTCTTTCCTCAATCTTGTAGCTTCTATCATTTATCTTATCAATCCTATGAGCTTTACATTACCCCTGCTTAAAATCGAGATTGTTAAGCTTAGAAGTTATCTAAAGGAAGCGCTCCTTTAATGGTTCTCTTTTTTGAACAAATTTTGAATTTAACATTATGAGACTGTTATTAATTGAAATTAATAATTAATATAGAATTATTAATTCTTTGGAAATATTTCTAATATAACTCATTTCAGGTTTCGATTAATTTCTAATACATTTAACCTTGGAAAAACTCCAACTTTGGAAAATGTTCAGCAACACGTTGTATATTAGTATTGTTTTTTTCTAAGGCTCCTCTTAATTTAACTAGATTTTTCTGTTTTATCGTATTTAATAAATCAACTAAATATCCATCTGCTTATTATCTTTCATCTTAAATCTCTTTTAATATGTTTTTAATAGACAGATTCATAATTTAATTAGTTTATAACCATAGTTTATATTTAGTATTTATTTGTTATTCTTAATTTATAATTTCTTGATATTTTTTATTGTCAGCTTATGACTTATCCTTTAATTTTGATTCTTAAGCTTAAGCCATCTTTTTAGCTTTTGATAAATCTAATTATAATCTTTATGCATATCTTCTAGCATTATATAGCTTCATTAAATTAACAATCATTTTAGTAATAATATAAAATTCAAGCTCTTTGTTTAATTTTGAATTAAATTTTTTCCAATCGTTAATTTATTCATCAATCACTTTTTTATCTTATGATTCCCATTAAATATAAGATTAAATAAATTAATTAGATTCTAATTTTAAATTTTCATTTATTAATCCCTTTTAGGACTATAATTTTGTAAAATTTTATTTTAATTATTAGAAATATTAATCCAATTTTTCTTTATCCTACTCAAACTTTTTAATTTAGTATTATAAATCCTACTAATCAGTATAAGTGGGTATTCGAATTGAATTAAAATAAGTCAATTTCTCCTCCAGTAATTTTGTATTGCCTATTAACTATTTCTGTAAATTATTCAGTATATATAGAGTTTTGTCTTTTGCTGATGCAATAGTGCATTTATTTTTACCTTAAATTATCTAACTTATTATTTATTAATCTTTAATTCCATCTTAATGCATTTTTTATAGCTATTTTAATTCGTCTGCGAATAAAGTTAATTCTGATTAATAATCTTACATCTAAGATATTTATGGAAATTATTGAAATTAATCAAATTCTCTTAGATATTCTGAAATATTTTAAGTTATTGATTCATAATAAGTTTATGCTTATGAAAATAATTTTTCTGATTCATTTTATTCCTTTTACATTAATTATTAAAAAACATTCTTTAAATCTTTAACAGAAGATTCTTCTGCTTTTACAATTTCTTAATTTTTTTCTATAAACTTTTCAAGATTTAATTTAAATTATTCAAATTCTGATTAAACTGTGAATTATGATACCATTGTGAGTTATTACAATTTTGAATTACAATCGCTCTTAATTTATTCTAAATGGTGTATTTTCTAATTGATCCCTGATTTATCAAGGTTAAATTGACATTCATTAACTAGTTTTTAAATAATATTGATTTAATTTTAAATCTATTAGACTTATTAATTAACTCTTTATTTTGTTGAATCAATCAATATCATTTTTTATTAGTTTAATTAATCTAATAATCTTTCATATGCCCTTACTCGATCTAATTCCTCTTTCATTTTTTACAATTATACAAAATATTATTTGGCAGAATTTTTTTTCTCTTTGATAAACTATAACTCTTGATTGATGCTGGATGGGTTAATTTAAAGATTAATCTTAGATAGTTAGCTTTTGATTTATTCTAAATGACTAATTTTTTCTTTTATAGATTAAATTAAATTAGAAGCCTACTATGATTATTTATTTTCTAAAATCTCTTGGTGTTAGAATGCTTATATTTCTAGTTCTATTTGCTCTAAAACATCATCAATTTATTTTTTCTTAGTAATTTATAATTCTTATTCAATCTAAACTTAGACTCTTGTGAAATTATCTAACAATATCTACAATTCTTTAAATTTCCTATCTTAATTGTTTAATTATTGTATTTTAAATTGTAAATTTTAAATTTAACCTAAATTATCCAGCTAATCTTCTGTTTAAAGCACAAAGTTTTAATTCAATTGTGCATAATAATGTAACTCTTATTTACCCTAATTTATTATGGAACTTAATTATTATTATTTATCAACTAGCTCCAAGCATCTTGATAATATTTCTTTTTCTTAAAATTATTTAATGAAATATTAATTCATTTTATTCAATTCATCTAATTATTAATTAAATTAATTTATTAATTATTAAATTTAACTTTATTATTATTATTAGATTTATCTTTATTGTTTAACTTTTTCATCTTCCTGCATAGATTTTCTATTAAGAATTACCTAATATATTTAAGTTAAATTTGTATTCTTTTCATTTTAATATGCACTAAAATTTGAAGAAAACTACTAATATTGAGTTAAATAATTAGTAATTATTTAATTATTCACACTTTGTTCGTAATTTAAATTTTAGACCTTTGCTAAATCTGCCTATATTAAAGCAATTTCATCATTTGCTTCTTAAATGTAAATTTCTATTTATTAATTATATTGTT
>JMSD01000081.1:3036-147436 GCA_000715435.1 Paramecium caudatum | reverse complement strand
ATTAATTTCTAATTTATTCTTGTTCTCTTTTCTTTAATTCTTCATTATATTCTTTATTTTTTTATTCAATTATTTCCTTTTCTATTTATTCTTTAAGTAATTTCTCTTTTTATTACATTTCTTATAGTTATTATTATTATAACTATTATCTTATTATTTCTTCTCTCTCTTTTATTTTTTATTCTGCCTCTTTTTCTTATTTCTTTTTGAATTCATCTATTTCATTGTTGTAGTTCATTTGTAACTCAAACATTTTCTATTGATATTCCTGTTTAACATTTTGTAATTTTTAAAGTTCCTCTTCTTTTTTTTTTCTTTCTTCTTAGAGCAATCTTTATTACTCTAATAATTCTTGCTAATATTATTTTTTTGCTTCCTCTTATGCCTCCAACAACTTTTTTTAAAGTTCTATATCTTTCTCTCTCTTAATTTATTCTTCAAATTATTTCTTCTTCTCTTCAAATTCTTATGATTATTATTTTTATTATATCTCTTACTTTATGGCTTCATTCATTTTTTATTGAAATTATGCAGGTTGTGGTTTTGGTGGATTGAATGCAGGCTATTATTGTTAAAAATTAATATTTGGTTAAATAAAAAAAGGCATTTATTTAGGTGGAAAAGCATTTGCTTAAGTTAAAAATGGACCTGTTTGAGGTTATGCGAAATTTGTGAATTAATTCTGTGTATTTGGCTATTGAAATGAATTAACTTTTTAAAATGGATTATCATTTTGAAATTTAATTATTTTACTCTAAGGCACAGGTTTTTCTTATTAAATAACAGGTTAATCGAGTACTAACTTACCTGCAAGAAAAGATTCTTTGAATACTTTGCACAACTCATTTGCAGACATTCTTTATGCAGGATCTTTTACTAACATCCTTTTAATTATATATAGTTCCCACTCTTCCTCAAAAACCTTCGAAACGGTAATCTTTCTAAGAATTTCTTAATCAGTTAATGTCCTTATTTAATTCTACAAGCCTTAAACAGAATTTGCTAAATATTAAAAAGTATCATACAATCCATCATATTCTTTCCACACAATAATTCATACCACATCATTCCCAATGCCCAAATATCAACCTTATTCGTATACAGATAATTATTTTCAAATAATAATTCAGGTGCCTAATAATAAGGGGTTCCAATGTTTTTAGTCATGTTGAAATTACTTTATTCCTTCACTAAACCAAAATCACATAATTTCAAAATCTTTCCTTCTTATTTATTTATATAAACAACATTTTCTGGTTTTAAATCTCTATGTATTAAATCTAAACTATGTAATTCCTTAACACCTTCAATAATCTATATAAAAATAAAATTTACTTATAAAAAATATGAATTCCTTGTTTTTCTCTCATCTTTCTAAAATTAAGGATTTCCAGTCATGTATGTATATAACTCTCCATCAGCAAATTCCATGATTACAATATATTAATTTGGTTGACATATTAAATCATAGATATTGATAATGTGTTCGAAGTTTTATTCTGCAAGTTTGAGTGTGGACTTTTTTTCATTCTCTGACATTTTTATTAATATTTTTATGGCTACCTTTTGACTATTCTTCAAATTAATTCCAGAATAAACTGCTCCCTCTGCTCCTTGACCAAGTTTTTTTTATAGCTCATATTCAACACCTGGATGCTTGGTACTCTTAATAATTTGTTTTTACTAGAATTGGGCTATGTTTTAAGACATAATAATAATAATTAAATAAATTTAAAGATCCTCTTCATATTCATTTCTAATTCTATTATATTGAAATCACATATAATTTATAATTATTTATTACTATTCTGTTTATGATTAATATGAAAAAGTATAATTCGAGAATAACTTCGAACAAAGAGAAATATAATTATATTCTTACAAATAATTATATATATTAATATAATGGGTTAATGTTGTAATGGTTCAGGGGGCCAGATAGAGAAAAACTGTTAAATTGATTTAAATCAACAGGCCCAATAACAGTAAGGAGATACTGATTTGCATGAAAAAGCTAAAATAATCTAAGGTAGCCAAAATACATTTATTTTAGCTCATATAAGGGGAAAGCAAGCTCGTGATGAAGTTAAAAAAATAAAAGAAACATAAAAATAGGGTGATTCTATTTCCTAAGAAGAAAAAAAGAACGAACATATAAAGCAAAGTCAAAAAGAATCAAAACGGAATGAATAAAATGAATAATCCAACAATAGCGATACTCAAAATGCCAAGGAAGGAAATTATTAGCAATAGAGCGATTAAGCTAATGTACATGCGCCTGCTGACAGAATAAGAAAAATAGATAAAATGCCCGATTATTTAACAGAGAAGACTAAATAAGTAAAAATTGGTGATAATTTTAGGTTATGTCAGCTTTGGAACCATTCGTTTATGATTAGGATCCTGATGATATAAAAGACTTGCCTACTCTAGGACCCTATGAATTTGAAAATGGTAGTGTTTATTAGGGATAATGGAAAAATGGGTAATTTTCAATAATTAGAAGATTTTAGTTTAAGACATGGAAGAGGAGTACAAATATGGCAAGATGGCTCAATTTATGAAGGGTATTGGTACTAGAATGTTGCATGTGGAAAAGGAAGACTCATACATGCTGATGGTGATAAATATGAGGGGGAATGGAAAAATGATAAAGCTCATGGTTATGTAATGAATTATATTATTTAGGGTAAATATGTTCATATGGATGGAGCATAATATATTGGTTACTGGGAAGATGATAAATAGAATGGAGAGGGCAAAGAGATTTGGCCAGATAATGCAAGTTATTAGGGATAATATAAAAATGGAAAAAAGGATGGAAAAGGTACATTCAAATGGGCAGATGGATCAGTATATGTAGGAGAGTTCTTTTAAAATAACATATAAGGAATTGGAGAATATAGTTGGGAGGATGGAAGAAAATATGTTGGGGATTGGATAAACAACAAAATGGATGGAAAAGGAGTAAATTTAAATTTTAATTAGGTTTTTACATGGTAAGATGGAAGGAGATATGAAGGCCAATATAAAGATGACAAAAAGCATGGCTATGGAGAATTTAAATGGCCTGATGGAAGAGTAATTAGATTAATAATCATAGATGTACAAAGGGGAATGGGCTAATGGCAAGTAACACGGAAAAGGAATATATATTGGAACTTCAAGAGTTGAGAAAGAGGGAGAATGGTAAGATGGAAAAAGAATAAGATGGTTAAAAAAAGGAGGATAACCAGTTCAGGAGGACGGAAATTGAATTAACTGTTTATATAAATTTTGATAATCTGTTAAGTAACAATTGGTTTTTCATTTATTATATGGTTCTCAAGAGAAAAATCAATATTTTATATAAATGTGAATTTTCTTATGAAAGTTAATTTTTAAATTAATCAGACGAGCTATAATATTTTTTAATTAAATTAGATTGCCGGTTAATGCTCAAAACTAAAAGAATATGTTAAGAATTATTTTTTTTCATCTTTCATGCATGGCAAATGTTCAAATTCCTTACTGTTTAGTGATAATTTCTGTTCTTAAACTTTATAAAAATACCTAATTTGTAAATAAATAACACAGATAAATTTAATTGCAGTTTCTGAACCCCCATCAAATTTGAATTGTTCATTATATAGTACACATCATATCATCACTACTTCAATATATTAATTAATCTATAATGAATGAGGGTAAACTACTGTTGAATAAAAGTGGAGTGGATTTAGACATATAAATCCTATAAAAACCACAAGAATAAGTATATCACTAAGTTATTCAAGAAAAATTTCCGAAATAATTCGATAGACATCTAAGGCTCTATGCAAAGGACCAGAGGCTGCTCTTCATTTGAAAGAGGAATATTTCAGAAATCAAGACCTGGATTATCAAAAAGGACTCATAAAATTAATAAACACATAGTTAGAACTTCTCATGAACTAAATGAAGATGATCAATTTAGAACTAAATTCTAAATGAATGAAGAAAATAATATTTTCTCATCCATTGAGCCAGAAAATACTACTTCTAAAACTTGTGAGTCATCAGAGATATCAAGTTCAGATAACACAGTCAGCAAGTATGTATTATAAATCTATAATTTTCAGTAATCCCATACTACACCATGGAATAAGAAAAGGAATAAAAAAATATGATCCTCAACAAGAAATGAATGAGAGTCTAAAGTCTAGTTACAATAATGAAAGTGTTGAAAATAAAGATGATTCTTGGAATTTTAGTAGTGAAGACCAATTCTAACGATTGCCATCAATTACTGAAATTGAATAAGAAGAACAACATAAATAATACTATATCCACAATCTTGTTGGATACATTTCAGGATATCTAAGTGATTTGTTCATGGCCTAAATGTATTTAAGCCATTTTGTCTAAATGTATGATAATCTGAGAAAATCTAAATCCATACAATAACCATCCTTCACTACTCAATTACCCCCTTTACCTTTAGGGTCCAGAAAATCACTAATTGTCGACTTGGATGAAACATTAGTTCATTGTAATGAGTCTCCTTTACTGAAAAGTGATTTCTTTATTCCCATTCACATGAATGGCAAAAATTATTAAGTACTTAATAATGTGATTTTAGGCTGGAATCAGTATTAGACCATATGCATAAGAGTTCTTACGTAACATGGCAGAACATTTTGAGATCATAATTTATACTGCTTCAAATTCAGATTATGCCAACAAAATTATAGACTACCTAGATCCAACTGGAACTTCAGTGAAATACAGATTATTTAGAGAACATTGTATTTAAATCTCTCCTGGATGTCATTTAAAGGATCTTAGAATTTTAAATAGAGATTTAAAAGACATAGTTCTGATTGACAATTCAGCATATTCTTTTGCTTATTAAATAAATAATGGAATTCCTATTATTCCATATTTAGATAATAAAAATGATGATGTAAAATTTGATTTTATCCTAGGAACTCCTACATCTATAATACTACCTGAAAGAATTATTGACTGTCCATGATGTTCGTGAAGTCAATAAGAGAACCTTCCATTTGGAAGTGATTCAGAACAGCGACTCAATCCAATAAGCTGTTGTACATCTAAACACCTTCTGTAATAGATTTTGATAATACTGTATTATGTTTATGTATTAAATATATAAATGAGCAAAAACCAAATATTTTCTAAAACAATAAATGTGATTAGGGACCACTAATCAGAATATAAGCCATCCCAATAATCAGCCTCTAAGTCAAGAGCCGATTAAGAGAGTGAAGAGGAAAATGGAAAGATGTACTCAACAAAGATAATTAAAAAACCAATTAAGAAAGTCATAGTAATTTCAAATAATGGATAACAATAATAGTCCGTAAAAAAGGCAGGAGTCTTGAATATTTACAAGAATGGTAATAACTAAATAAATCATAGAACCCCAAAAACAAATATAATAAACCGGGTCATTTCCAATTTTTATCAGGAATATCAAAGAAGGATCTAGTTAAGAGGATCTCAGGTAGTTGGTCAATGATGAATCCAATATATTGGGAATTAGTGTAATTTCTATTTTCATCATAGGTCAATAACAAATAGGCTACAATCACTTTTACCAATCAACAGTCTGCTGATAAAGCAATAGGTAAAATTAATATATATTTTAGAATTGATTAATAGTGGCAAAGAGATGAGAGCAGTGCCAAACTACAAAATTGCTTCAGAGAAAGTGATTGTTCTTGGAGGATATTAGGGGAAAAATAGACTCAAAGATGATGGAAAATTGAGAATGGATAAGAAGGAGTCAATTTTCGACAGAATATAAACGAAATGATGAGAAATATAATTTTTGTTTGGTTCAGAATTAATTAATAATGTATTTAACTGCCAAATAGAAAGATAACTTTTCTGATGATCTAAATCAATAATTGCGATATGTAAGTGATGAAAATCAAATTCTGAGATCAAAAATAAGAAATTTAGAACAAGATATTGAGGGGATCAAGGAAAATGAAATTAAAAATATCAAACATTACGAAAAGAGAGAGGATGATTTCATGAAATTAATTAAATAAGAGTAAGATAGAAATAAGAAATTATATGATGAATTAGAATATCTAACATCTGAGTTACGAGATAGAGATGATAAGAATAGATAATTAGAAGAGAATGTTAGAACTCTAAATATTGTAGTAGAAGATCAATAAAATAGAATAGAGGAAGAAAAGAACAGAAATAAAGAAATGCAAGATTCTGTATAAGTTAAAGTTAAGAAAAATGATGATATTCTTAAAGATTTAGCATAATTAGAGAATCGATATGCAAAATTCAAGACTAAATTAGAAACAGAGAATGCACATCTCACTTAAGAACTTGAAAAACATCAAGGAAAATATAAAAACAAATTGTAACAGTACAAAAATGATTTGAAAGCACTTCAATAAGAAAATAATTAACTGAAAATGGATAAATTGAAATTAGAAGCAGATAATGATTAATTATATCATTTATCAAAGAATTTTGAAAATCAATTAGGTAAGATATTACCTGAAGTACCTGTTATGGAAAAAAAGAAGTATAGAATAATTATATTATTAGTTCAAATGTATTAAGTGAATTAGATAATGTAAAATAAGCTAATCAATAGTTGAGTGATTAACTATAATAAGCAGATTATGAGGTATTATTTTAATTAATTAGATTTCATAATTATAACAATAATTGTAAGCAGCAATTTAACATTTAGATAGATATAATTAAGATAATTAAAGCATATTATAAGAAAATAAAAGATTAAAATAAATAATTGAAGATGGAAGATTAGAATCTAAATAAAATGAATACATGATTGAAAAAATGGTTGAATTATCAGAAAAATAAATGGATGATTTAGAATAGAAATTTAATAAAGTTTAAGCATAAGTTAATTCCTTATAACATGAAAAGAGATCATTATTAACTGAATGCAATAATTTAAAAATGGCAATCGATGAATTAGAAAATAATGATTTAGACAATTAAAAAAAGATTGGAAGATTAAAGAAAGATAATAAAGAATTAACAAGATAACTACAATAATTAGACTAGAATATGAGAGAAATCATTGTTGAAAAGCATTCAGAATTAAAGAATAAAAATCTTTCACTTAGATAAAGTAGATTTAGCTAGAAACTTAATAGTTAGAATTAATCATATAGATCTATAAGAACAAATAATATATTAATGAGTGGTACTAAAGACATGGATGATGAAGATGATGAAGATGATGAATTAGAAGAAATGTGAATATTTAATTTAAATAATGATATTTCAATAAAGATAAGCATTGAATGACAATGATTTGCATACACTTCTATACAAGGGCGAGAATGGTATCAATCATTTACTCATTTCTAGATTTTCAGGTATGCATATATTGGATGCACTCTCCGTTGCTAATCATTATAGTCCAGATCCATAAATTAAAGAATATCTCATAAAAACAACTAAAGATCTATTTAGGACAGATTCAGAATTACCTCGTTTACTATAAAGATATGATTTAACTTTACAAATACTAGAAGATGATACATTGAATGCAAAGGTACAAATTATTTAATTTAGTAATTCATATCACTATATTCTCTAATCATGAAAGCTAAAATCAAGGAATTCTATACAAATCAAAAGTATTAACTATTTTGCAATGTGTATGTACCACCTAAATACACCAGAACATTAAATATCTATTGTTATTCACCTACTCTAACTGGTTATATATCACTAATTAAAACTGATGCCATGACTACACTATTAGCAATGGAAGAAATGATGGATTAAATTGACAATAAAGAATAGTAAAAATATTATACATTTGATCAATTATTTGTGGATGTATATAAACATTATATATTAGGATTAACCTTAATTACTAAATGTTACACCTGAAAAAGAATAAAAATTTGTAAAAGACATAAGAAATCATTATCAGAACATTAAATATTTGATTTCTAAAGAGAATAAAAGTTAATTAAATAAGAACCAGCACTTCCATAAGATAAAGCATGTATTTCTTATATTTATGTAGTGTTTTTCTCATAAGCTAAACAATAATTTGTATAAGATGAATATTAATTTCCTTCTTTAGATCAAATATCTAATCCTAATCCTATTAAATAATTTTTTGTTGATGAAGAATCCACTAAACAATTCTAATAACCATAAATTTAATAAAAGATTCAATAACAATTAAGTTAAAAGTTTGAAGAAGGAGCCAATATTGATGATTTAGATTTCTTTCCTCCTCTTGAAATGTCATCATTGACATTAAGCAAACAATCATCTGAAAAGAAACAACCAACAAATCAACTCTATACTGGAAGACTTAAATTCTTTGATGAATAAAAGAATTATGGATTTATTGTAATGGATGATGATAAATCTGATATCTTTGTTCATTTAGATGATCTTCAGAAAGCTGGAGTTACTAAAGAAATGCTTAAAACTGCAAAATAAGGATTTTTAATAAGGTATTACAATTATATATTAAGATTCCAATTCAATTGTATGGTATATGTGGGAAAATACAAAAAATCCCGCAAGGCTGTTGAATTGAAATTACTAAGCAATTAATCGGCTAATAACTTGAAAGGATATCCGTGAATTATTATTATATGCATAAAATGAAAAATTATATGGTAAATAAGTTTCCTTACATTAGTTTTGGTTAGACATGGAAATGACTGGCCTTGATGTATTCAAGGATACTATAATTGAATGTGCTTGCATTTTAACAGATTATAGTTTATAAACCATAATTAAAGGTCCACATATTGTGATACATGCAGATAAAAAAGACCTTGATAACATGGATGCATGGTGTACAAACACTCATAAAGGATCAGGATTGTATACTGCATCACTAAATTCCACAATTACAGTAGATTAAGCAGAATAAGAAATCTTAAAATTTTTGCAATCCCATAACATAGCTCCAAAATCTCTTTCTTTAGCAGGAAACACAGTATACATGGATAGATTATTTGTTATGAGATATATGCCACAATTAGATTAGTTTCTTCATTACAGAATTGTTGATGTTTCTTCAATTAAGTTGTTATGTTAAAACATGAATCCTAAATTGTTATCTAAACTACCAAAGAAATTAATGACTCATAGAGCATTGGATGATATTTTAGAGAGTATTGAAGAATTAAGATACTATCAGAAGCATTTTTTAGTCAATTCTTGATTATGTTTTATGATATTAAAAATATTTGAAAATGTCTGGTACATTGATAATCAAGCCTTTAAATGCAAAGCTTACTAGAGACACAGAAACATGGGGTAAGATGGATCCATTCTGCCTTGTAAAAGTTGGTGGTCAAAGCTAAAGAACTAGAACACATAATGATGCTGGAAAATATCCATAATGGAATGACACTCTTTCATTTAAAAGAACTTCAGAAATGATAGCTGAAATTGAAATATGGGATAAAGATGAAGTGAGCAAAAATGATCTCATTGCACAAGGAAGCTTAGCAATTACTAGTTATCTAAACAAACCAACAGGAACTGAATGGGTAAATTTGACATACAAGGTATATAATTAGATATATTGAAGGGAAAATCTGCTGGTCAATTATTAGTTGAAATTCAATTTTTCCCAACAGGTGGAGCTATGCAACCACCAGTAATGCCAGGGTATGGATAACCACAGTATCCACCCTCTGGAATCTACGGAGGCTATCCCCCTTAACCAGGATATCCCCCATAATAACCTGGATATCCCCCATAATAACCTGGATATCCTCCTTAAGGATACCCCCCTTAATAACCATATCCTTAATAACCAGGTTATCCTGCTTAACCAGGATATCCACCTTAATAGCCATATCCAGGATATCCCCCATAATAACCAGGATATCCACCATAATAACCAGGATATCCTCCATAATAGCCAGGATATCCTCCATAATAACCAGGATATCCACCCTAATAACCAGGATACCCACCTTAATAACCAGGATATCCACCCTAATAACCAGGATATCCTCCATAATAACCAGGATATCCTCCTTAACAACCAGGATATCCACCATAACCAGGATATCCACCATAACCAGGATATCCACCTCAACCAGGTTATAATCCATATGGTTAGAAACCATTCTGATGAATATTCATTATATATATTAAAGAAATTTGCAATATGATATACTTAATGTAATGTTATCTCATTTAGCGTTCTTCTTAGCTTCTTATTATTTTTTAAGTTGATTTGCATCAACGAAAACAATAGTCTTACATCTCTTGATAACTTTTAACCACTTTAATTTGCACTTAACACATTCAAGTCTAAATTACACATTTAGATATACTTTAATGCCACTTTTTTAGTGGTCTTTGCCTTCTTTCTGAAAATAGGCTTTGTTTAGCCTCCATAACCACTTTACTTCATGTCGTACCTTCTTCTACCTTAAGCAAATGGACTTTCCTTGCTCTTCTTGTATTATGAGACTTTGCAACTCTAATGACTGCCACACTTCCTGCAGTAGGTCTTTCTGTTTTTAGGGATGTTGACCATTTATTATTTTTTAAATAAAATTTAATCATTTTTTGAAAATTTTATATTATATATCTCAAACAATGTCTCGTAATAAGCTTGTAATCTCCTCTGCAGATTAATCTGGATGTTAGATAATTGGCTACGAACTAGATCTCTAGAGTTTCGGAAGTTTCCTCTATGCATCATCTGCTGATTTGTTCCTAAAATAATAAACAATAAAAACACTCTTTCTTCTGTAGCTATGCCAAGTATAGTAGAAATTTATGCCTACTCCTTCATGAGAGATTCTGTTAATATTTAAACAGGAGGATCCATGAACTGAGGTCTTTTTTTCAGATTCTTTCTCTACTTCAGGTTTCTATCCTCTGACTTCACTACCAAATAGAAAGCAAAGCAAATTATGCAAACAAGAAGGATTCCAATCTACTGTTATTTTGTCACAAACATTTCGAAGTAACTATAACACACAGATAATTGCGTAAGCATAGTTTCCTTAGCCGACACCCAATTAGTGATCTCTGAGTTGAGATGATTTCTCGTTTAAGAAACATCATTTTAATAGAGTGCCAGATCAACATCGCTCATTTTCACATCAGAGGCCACCATTGGTTTACTTGGCCTATATTGCTAAATTTGCTTTTTAGGGAATCCCCATATCGTGGATAAGAGGACAGCTATTAGTATTACTCTCATATAAAACGGAATATTAATTAATGTATAGTTAAACTTATGGAAAACAATAAGCCACCAAGACAGCTAAACTCAAATTTTTTTGTCAGATGTGTCGCAAACAATGTTATGATGAAAATGGGTTTAGATGCCATTTAAATTCAGGACATCATATGAAAATGATGCGACAATACAATGAAGACCCAGAATATTATGTTGAGTAATTCAGCAAAGAATTTGAAGATGCCTTTTTCGAAATCCTAAAAGAGAAGTATAAGGACACTAAAATCGGATCAAATAAAGTGTATGAAGAAATGATTCGGAAAATTGATCATGTGCATTTGAATGGCACTAAATGGACTAAACTTAATGATTTCATACAATATCTGATACAAAATAATAAAATTAGATTTGACCATTCATCTGGTGATACTGTAATATGGGCAATAGATAGTAAGGTTGAATCTAAAAAATATAATAAAGTAGAAACTAAAAAGGTCAAGATTGTTGAAAATTAAGCAGGAATTCTAGATAAAGCTGTAGAATAATAATTGAAGAAAGGGCAATAGTTGTAGGAATAATAAGTGCAATAGAATGAGTAAGTTGAAGTCATTTAAGAAGATAAATTGATTTCATTTGACTTAGTTATCAATAAATAACCAAATACTGTTTAGGAGATTGAGAATCAAGAAGTAAAGAAATGTTGGATTGATTAGGATTTAGAGAAATAATAACCTAATCTCGAAAAATTATATTAATCTTTAAAATTTAAGAATCAATAAAACACAGATTAATAACCTGTAACTGTTGCAGAATTTGCATGGCTAAAAGAGAACATCATAGTTAAAATTAATGATAAAAACTTAAATAATGGAAAGTTGTATGGGAAGAAGGGGGTAGTCAAATAAATTATGGATGAATACAGTGGTCTCGTAGAAATGCAAACAAGTAATAAAGAGAGAGTGATTGTGGATTAAGCATTCCTTTAAACTGTAATTCCAAAAATAGGACACTCAGTCATGATACTAAAGGAAGGGAATCATTTTGGAAAGATAGGAAAGTTAGAAAGTGTACATTAGGATAACTTTAGTGGTAGTATTTATTTAGAAAATGAGAATGAGTTATTAGAAATACCATTTGATTTATTTAGTAAAATTAATTGTGAATGAATTATATTAAATTTTCGAATGCTATTAAAGGATTGTTTCATCTCATAGATATTAGAAATTATAAAGTAGCACAACAACAAATTCATAAAATTCTTATTGAAGATAAACAATATAAGGTTTGTTCATATGAGTATATTAAATTGTTGCACATCCAATCTATTTTATAATTTAATGATCGTAATTATGAAGATGCAGAAATTAGTTTATAAAATGCTATGTTGTAAGCTAAATATTCAGATGAAGGATTATATAATACATATGCGTAATAATAATATTAATTCAAGAACACTTTATAATTTATTGATATCTTATACCAACACTAGTGAGATACATTGGAAAAATACTTAAAAGTAAAAGAAAGATCCATTACTTGCACAAGAAGCTGAAGCTGTTATCTTGTAGTGTAGAGCTGTATTACAAATTATATACTTAGCTTGGAAGCATGTTTTAATCACCAGATGCTAAAGAAAATGCAATCAAATTATTGAGAGAGTCCACAGAATTATTTCCATCATTAGCATGTAAATATATTTGATATGCAGTCTAAAATTCCTTCAACATTACAGCAATACTTTACTTATTTGAAAATTCTAATAACAAAAATCAACTAATAGAAGAGAGTCTTATAGAATCATACATTTAATTAAAAGAGTTATCAGAAGGAATATCAAATTTTGATGAAATCATTACATAATATCAACAATAGGATCTACTTGACCTAAATTAAGATGATTTTAGATTCTTGTTACTCTTCTCACAATACCTTATATCTTCCAATAGAACGAAATAAGGTTTATAATCCTTGAATATTTGCAATTAAATTATTCACAGTACTGGTGGCCTAAAAACTTTTTTGGCAGAAGTTCATTTTATTTATGCAGCATATTTTTTTGATCAAATGAATTATGAAAGTTGTGTTAAAATTTGCGATGCTATATTAGAAACAGAATTCCACCCTGTAATGTTTAATACTATTATAGGTTCTTGATTAATTGAAATTAAATGCTCTAATCCTGAAGAGTAAATGTCAAATTACTAAACCTCTTACTGTTTTGCAAAATCCACCAAGCAAGGCATTCAGATAACCAAAATAGTAACCAACATCCACCAATATAGAAAAGGAGAAGGCAGAAATCCAAAAGAAGTATAATTTAAGACCAAATTTTCGATATTTTTATTAATTTGATTCTGGGCTTAAGGAATTATTTAATATAAAAAATTTAGAAATTGAAATTAAAGAATAACTCTTAACAATGTGATGAGTATATATATAAATATGGCATTAGAACAGATTCTAGGTTTTAAGTTTAATCTAGAAACTACATTATTTGCCTATATTATGATTATTTTATATTTTTTAATTACATAAGCATTCTCACTTTAAGGTCTTGTGTCAATGGGAAGAGCCATAAAAGCATAATAATAATTATCTTATTATGCTAAGAAACATGGACTTTAATTCAACATTTTGATTGATCTTTAAGAATACATTGATTTCGATGAAACATAGAATTTAAGATATGCAACTAAATGCTTCTATTGTAATAAAACATTCAAAAATTCCTCCTATTTACAAATACATTAATACAATAGACATTTCGATACTAACCTCACAGAAACAATAATTTATTTGAATTATTTTTGTGAATTCACAAATTGTATTAAACCATACAATCTGAACAATTAATAAAGTTTACCAACTAATGTACGTATTCAGAAATGCCTCAAATTTAGTCAAGAGTATTTGAAGTATTCAATTCTTGAAATTCATAAATGTAATTACTATACTATAATAGTGAATCTATTTTGTGATGATATAGTTAAAGATGAAGATCTACCATTTGAAGAAGAATCTCCCATTCTTGATACCTTTATAAATATATTCAATAAAGTTGTTGCAATCGGATATATCATTGGATCATTGTATATAGTGAAAAAGATCTAAGAATATGTACGATTTTTGTAAAGAAGACATAGGAAAAAAGAACCAAAGAATGTTAGGGAAAAATATACTGTAATGTGAATAATAATAAAATATGAAATATTTTGTATTCGTCACAGCTTTAGTACATTTCATTTGTGGAAAACTTAAAATTATTGAACCCTAAGCCTTAGTATCCTAATTCTAAAACAATGGCGAAATCAAATATAGTGCTTCAAATTTCGGGTAACTCAATCATGTATAATATAGAAATATACCATGGGGTCGTAGATTAAGTGGTTATTTAGAAATAGCCTCACCAGTTGAAGCTTGCAATGATCTTAATTACAGCTCCAAAAGTCAATTTGTACTAATAAAGAGAGGGAACTGCACATTTGTTACTAAGGTTAGGAATGCTCAGAATGCTGGTTTCCAATTTGCTATCATTGAAGATGATAGAGAGGAAATAATTGATAATATGACTATGTCTGACGATGGGACAGGATATAGTGTATTATGTTTATATATCATAGATCTAAATACCTAGTGTTTTTATATCAAAGAAAGATGGTGATAAATTATCAAAATACTTTGTTAATACAAAAAATGGAGAAGTACAATAAGTTTAGCTATTGATGAAATTTGATGTACGTTAATAGGAAAAAATTGATGTTATCTTTGCTTTATCAATTGTTTAAGGAGATACTTATAAATTTTTAAGAGAATATTATCCATTTTATAAAGATTTAGAAGATTAAAAAAGTATATTCTATTAATAATAGTCAATTACACTATTATGTATCCACTGTACACTATTTAATCAGCAAAACCAATAGAATATGACAATTGTATTTCTTATGGAAAATATTGTGCTTATGATCCTGATGGTACTGGAACAGCAAATGGAGTAATGATTGTCTAAGAAACTCTTCGATAATTATGTATATTCAATTTAGATTAAAATAAATGGTTTTAATATATGGTATACAACAACATTATATAGGAATCATTTAGAGATAATTGTACATCACCTTAAATGTATGAAGACTGTTCTGAACAAGTTTAATAAGAAGTTGGAATAGATACACAAAAAGTTGAAAAATGTAAATTAAATCAAACTGTAAAGGCCAATGCTACATTCAAAAGTATAACATATAGCTACCTCGAACATTAACTTCTGGATAATTAGTTAAGATTATGGAATGTTGCTGGAATATAGAGCGTACCTGGAATTGTTATCAACCATTAAGATTATTTAGGAAAAGTAACTGCAAGTGGTGTCTACGTAGACATTTGCAATAGTAATTATTTATTCTATACAAGGCTTTGCTACAACACCAGATGTATGTGGTAACTACGTCGATGGATACATATTCTAATCAAATTCTTCAACAAATCTCTATTTAACTATAGGAATTATCATAGGAGTGGTGATAGCATTCTTCATTCTTATATTTTTTGTCTACACCAAATTAGTAAGAAAGGAATTCAAAGAAAGTTCATAAACATAAGTTAATGACATGGTTGCTCATTATATCCAATTTTATGAGTCTAAGGATAAGAAAAATTAAGAAGCTATTTGATTTATATAATAATTATGCAAAGTAAAAAGTTTTTGATCAAGTCTATAACTTAACAAGAATATAATCCATTACTTGATAAATATTTAGCAACATATTTTGAAAACAAACATGTTATTAAAACATTGAAGAGAGGAAGAATCATAAATAAAAAGGGAGAGATTTTAGATTAAAATTTACAAAAACAATATGTCAGATTCTTTTCTGAATTTCCAACCGAATAAACACCAGTCAGAGAGTTGTAAAAATTAAGAGAACGAGCCAAGAGTGTAAAAATAGGAAAACTATAATTCTCGAAACATCTTAACAACACATACTTAAAGAAACCATAATTAATGAATATATAATGATCATGTAGTTAATGGTAATGCAGAAACACAAATATTCTATCTTCTCCTATTAATTTACCAATAGAGATCTATTTACTTTAAGTTATATTTTCTTATAACTTATCCTGGAAATTGCACATAGTATATAAACTTCTTCAATATTGTAAAGCTTTTTTAATAATTTTTCTATTTCACTTTAGAAAAGTTATTATTTCTAAAATAAAGTTTAAAATTTTTAGGACACTCGAACTCTGCATCATCTATATAAGATTTTGTTTAGAGTCTTGATATGATAAATTGTATATCAGAGATATAAGGGTCAAATCTGTGATTATTAAGGGAGTTTATATTTTTAATCCTCTATTCCAAAATTAAGAGGATATTATTTACATTCCTTTATTCAATCATTTTTTCGAATTTACCATATGTTTAAATTAAGAAAGCAGGATAGAATTTATTCATTTGAATTAATTTATTAACTAAGAATCTAAACTTCTTTTTTACAGGATCCTCAACTTCGAGAAGGGTTACTATTTTTTTACTTACTCTTTTCCTTTCCTAAACCTGAGCAAATTAATGTACTGATTATGTTTTTTTAACTTATCTTCTAAACTAATCTTCATCAATGTTTAAGATATTATCAAATTTATAAATCTATATTAATGGCGGTTATTCATTTTGAATGAGTAAAGCACATTAATCTAATAATTTCTTATTATAGGCTAATGTATTATGCTTTTTCTGAATTCTATTGCAAGGCAGCCGTGTCTGTTGTTTTGGATATAAATATTACTTCAGCAAAAATTCTTTATCTGGTACATAGGTAACAAGTGGACAATCTATTAACTTATGTTAATATGATTAACAAGAGAAACATTTAACTGGAAATATTTACTCCCCTTTATTGAAAATCAACTAATCTCTAATAGAACAAAATAATTCATAATCATCTGGATACTCCTACATGATTTTCATAAAATTCTCTCTTTTAAGAATCATAGCCTTTGTAAATCCAACACTTTTATAAGATTCTAATGCTTAAACTCCTATTATAAAATTTTTTAATCCAATAGATGCACCTTTATTAACTGTTCCAAAACTAATTTTTCTTCCTTATTGTAAGCAAACTTATATTGAGCCCTCTTCAATAAAATACAAAACAATGTCCCCAGGTGATTTTAATTCTTACTCAGGAGATAGAAGGACTTCTTCAACTTCTTTAATGAGTTATTTTTTGAATTAATCACTGAATCTAATTTTAAATAGTGTACATTAATTGAATATATTTTAATGTGCCTCACTTACTAATTATTCTCTTAAAAATTCTGATAAAGAATCAATAATTTATTTTTCCTCGTCAGATTAAGAAACGACAATATTCTCCCAAAAATATGATAAATACTTCCTCACTTATACCTACAATCCAGAAGATGTACCATTTTATTTCATGTATGAGTTAATAATTCTTAATTTTCTCTTCTTCTCTTCAGAAAATGCTGTCATTTCAGTTATAATTTTTCCCACTGTATTCACACTAAAAGGAAGTTATATACTTGAAACCATTATAAGTAATATTGAAACTACTTTCTCCAAACTTGATTAAGGAGTCACATCTCCATATCCTACAGTAAATATTGTAACAGCAATATAATAAAATGCTTACAGATACTGAATATTGAATGTTTACTCCTGCATATTTGTTTATGTTACCCAACTCTTTCCTTCATAATTGTGAATACTATAATGCCCAGTCTATCATATTTAATTGCAATACCCAATACCAGAAACATGATAGCAAATGGATAACGTAAAACAAAAATGCGATATGTTTAAATAAGGCCAAAACAGATGAAGTCTGCTTTGATAAATTTAATCCTTCTTCATAACTTGTCGCATATGTGATTATAGTTTTATGGTGAACTAAAAAAATCAGCAACCCTAGATTGACCAGTTAATTGTCTACATCTAAGGAAATATGATGGTAACTATTGACAATAAAATAAATCAGTAATTAAAAAACAGAAAGCCATTGCAGTCCATATGTGTTATAGAGACTATGTTTTATAATTGCTTTTCTAGATTTCACTGCTTCTCCATTTTTAAAATAAACAGTATTTAAACTCAATATCATATCACTTAACAATAAAAGCAAAAACACTATCGAAATACCAAAGTAATCATGAAATATGAACTAATTCTAAACCCATGCCAAATCAATTGGAATTATGTATAGAAAATACAAACGAGCTACAACTGCAATTACATCCCAAATCATCTTAGCTGCATTGTCTGGGTATATGAGAGGCAGTTTTTCCCACTAATTCAATATGGATTCTTTTAGTTCAGAAAAAAACCTTTTTTATTCGTAATTAAATTGCTGAAATGAGAAGCTCGATTTTCTTCTTCTCAAATTAAATTCTTCTGATCCCCCCAAATCTCCAATTAAATGCAAATGAAAACTTGTTAATTTATTAATCTTGCGCACATTCTCAAGCATATTATCTGTGAATTGACGAACAAACTCATTCTTTTTCTCGAAACTAAATTATTTTCTATCATTTGTTGATGGACAATAATAATCCACCTATGGTGAACGTATTTAAAACGATTTACTGTAATTTACTTTTGCAAGCAAATTAGATTCATTTTGTTCTGAAAGCAATTACATTTCTATCCCCAAAGGAAAAGCAGGCCTTTTAGACATATATTTTGATTTTTATAAATATGAATAATAAAAAATTACCCTAAGTTTATAGATTAGATTTGGAAAACAGTTTTATTCGTAAATTTGAAAAATCTAATCTCTATTAGAGTTTAAGATCATCACAAATCTCAAGAGTTCGATTAAATTAGTAAAAATAACAACCAAGATTACACATCAATGAAACAATCAAATAACTTTCTGAATGGAATGAACTAAAATCTAAGCATACAAAGTATAGGTTTTGGGTATTCGAGGATTAAATATTTTCCAAGAGGAAGATCTGCGGAATCATACATACATGGGTTCAATTGCAAAAAAATGCAACAAATGCTCCTTCTCTTACCATTTCATTGTTCATCATATTTCAAGAGAAAACAATGTTAACTACTCTGGAAACGACTAGTTCTTGGAGTTTAAGTGATTCTATTTTATAAGAAACTTTACAAAGAGTAAATGATCACCAAGACTGCATCCTGTCCACTCATACCTCCTCGCAGGAGTAGTCTCAAAAGTCTCAACTATCCTGCTAGCCCTCCTAAGAAGAAATTAAGAAGTAGAACTTAAGGAGAGGGAAGTCGGCAAACACCATCAGGGTTTGGTGATTATGTAAAAGCAATGTACGAGAGTGAAAAACATAAAAAAGAACAAACAGTCAAATACTCAGTTGCTCGGGAATTTCGTAACAATGATTCGAGGATTAAGAGATTAGTGACGTCAAAAATTTAAGATTTCACAATGGATATGTCTCGTAATAGATGTGGGAGTATTCGAGATTCAGGAATGCTACCACCACTGTAATAACCTTACAAAGATGAAAATAATCGAATTAAAAGAGTTTCTTCAACTTTTATTCGAAGGATTAGAACATTAAGACAATATTGATATTAATACTTTATATTATTATGCAAACTCCTCAAGGATCAAAAAACTCCTTTGTCATAAAAACTTCTGCTTCCCACAAATAACTTATCATTACTTCACCTAAATTAGGTAGCCATAGGCATTTTACAAAAATTTTACCAAATCAAGAACACAGCAACAATTTTAGAAAACTAATTTAACTTCATGATAAACAATCAAAATAAACAATGTAGAATATATCTATAAATTAGATATCATCGCTGTCGTAGTTCGTAATCAACTTTGGAAGGGACTCTAAATAAAAGATGCCAATAAATATTTTTATCTCTTCCATATTAAAGTACTAAATATCATAAGAATTAATTTTACAAATAAAAATGGAGAAAATTAATTTTATGTGTTCAGGCTGTGCTTTTCTTTTTTAAAGTAGCCTTAGTTGAATATAAAATAAGAAGAAGTTCACCACCAAAAATGACTATAACTCATCTTGGACATCACTGTCCTTATCCCGAAAGCCCAACCAATAGGAAAAAAAAGAAATAAAAGGTTCAATAAAAAAGTGTTAGTTTCGGAGAAAAGCTTGAAACCTTAATTCTACTCCAAAAACTCAAAGTTGATACTACAAAACGGAAGAGTTATTTCAGGGAATTCAAAATATAGGATATTAGAATCAATCGTCTCATTAGCCAAAAAGCAATGAGTTGCCATTCTTTACATTCCACAATTGATAATTCAAAATAACTACCATCACTAACAAAATTAGAAACTTTTGAAAGACCTTCAGGATTGTCAATTCATAATAAAAAGTTTACCTTAAAGTTTAAGAAGATAAATTGAATTAGATTACTTAATTATTTAATTGTACATTATGTTATTATAATATTTCAATAGCCCAACTTTTCTAATTCTGCATTGATGGCAGTAAGTTCTTTAGCTCCAATAGCCTTTCTTCTGAGATTTTCCTTGGCAACCTTTCTCTTGTAATATGCTGTTCCTCTATGATCGATATTTTATATTACCTTTGCTTTCTTTTCTCTTCTAATCTGCTGACTACAGCTTATGAGTGCCATCCGACTGAAGCGCACAAATCACCCAATGAGCAATAGGGTCTGTGATTCTTTAATCTGATCAATTTAAGAGCATCAGGTACGACTTATCTCTTTCTTGTATCATAAGGAGGTGGGACTCCTTCAAATATCTTTAATCTCTCTAAAGCAGCTGCTCCTCTCTTTGACTTATATTAGAGCATTCCTCTAACAACTTTCCAGAAACATCTGGATGGTGTTCTGTAATGCTTATATCCTCTTCTTGGATTGAATGCCATTCTTTTGTTCAAATATTCTTCAAAGATGACTCTATTTCTGAAAAGGGAACCTAAAACTATATTTTTTGCTTACCTGATTGTTAAATCAATTCTGCTCTCACTACAACAATTCTTTATCCTCTTAACAATTCTTTTGCAATGTATGAAGATAATCTGCCCAATAAATGACCCTTTCCGTCAATCACTATTTCCTTCTCAAACATATTAATTTTAAATAAATTTTCAAAATGATTTTTATTACTTGTTAACTAAGTCATTAGATTTAATTATAATATTCACTCAAATCTCTATCCCCAAACTTATTCTTGAACTCTAAAATTTATTTCTCTCTTAATTATAGCAATTGGTTAAACTGTTCCTCTGCATTTTAGTAATTTATTATACTAATCACACTAATTTTTGCACCAAATTTTCCACTAAATGCTCTTGCTAATTTTGATCGATTACTAGCAAAAATCACTGGAATATTTCTTTATTAACATGCTTTTAATATCTTTAATATTTCATGATCAGGACCATCTAAATATAAATATTTCATACTTTTTATTGGATATTCTTAAATATTTATAGGAATTATTATCAATTTAGATTAGTTCTCTGATAAAATATATTAAACACTTCTATAGCATTCTTTCATCCCAGCTACTATTCTCTTTTTAAATTTTTTTGGTTCCATAACTTTCTTTTTAGCTTACATATAACTTAATTCATTAATGAGTAATAAAGCAGCATCATCCATTTCTTTACATGGAATCTATGTAATCCATGGTCTAATATTCATATTATTATATTTGCATTAACTAAAAGGATTCTTTAAAGCCATTGATGTAAGAATCGATTTTATAAGATCCTTTTAGTTATCACCTTCTTCATCAACAGTTTCATAGCTAGAATCTTACATATCATCCCAAAGTTATTTAGCTCGTTTTAATTTTGATAATTTCTTCTTTTTTTCCTATTCTATTATTTATACATTATTCTATTCATCTAATGTAAAACCAAATTATTTCTTCTTTTCTTTTCTAATGTATTTATTGTATTGTATTCTCAAATCTCGAATTAATTGATTAATTTTTTTGAGTCCAAGAATGTTATTTCTTCTTTACTATTTTTCTTTCAAAGCTGCATATTTTTAAATTCTTTTCTTTTATTCCAGCATACGCATTTCTTTCAAATTTTCTTCATATTTTTTTTTCAGATCCTTAAATTGTGCTACCTTTTCTTTAAATTCAAGATGTTCCTTCTCTGTATAGGTCCAATAACCAAGTTTTTAATCTGTAGAGAATATTTCAAAATGATACCTAAACTTAATTTAGGTTCCTCAGGAAGTGTTATTTATTAAGTTGCTTTAGATTATTCTTCCTTCACTTTTTTAGTTTTATTTTAACTGTTTACATTAGAATTTTTCACTTATTGAGTTTTCATATTTAAATTTCGACCCTGATAAAAAGGTTGTTAAGTGGAATTGGGAGGATAATAACTCTAAAATTACCATTAATTTTATGGACTTTAAATGGGTTATTATTCCTAAGATACATATGATGACTCAGATTATGTATATGATACATCTTCCTAATATTCATATTTAACAGCATTTAGATTAAGCTTTTTTCTTTGTTTCATAAAATTATTTATAAAATGAGAGGACCTAAATATATTGAACAAGACATCATAAAAAAGGTTTGTTAGGCTGAACAATTTCAACAACATAAATTCAAAGTCATTAACACCAAGTCTGATCCTTACTTATCAAGAAGAGTAACTCTAATCCTATAATAGCATGTCCTTTAAGACAATGACAAATATTAGTAAATTAGAGCGAACAAATTCTATACTAAACTATAAGTTGACCTTCAAAAGGAGTAACGACTGTTTAAAGAAAATGCCAAAATCCTAAACCGTATAGTGGATATAGGAAACTAAAAAACATATTCATCAATGCCTAAGAGATCATTGAGTCGATAAAGTTCAGCCAATTCAGTCAAATCACTCAATTTATCTTATAGGAAAAAGGAAGCATTGAAAATAGTGGGGGAAAATGAAAAATTAATGCAGCGGTTATAGCGAACTCCCTCGACTTTTAGAAATAAAGACACTTACTTAAGAGACTATAAAAAGTATCCTTCATATTAAGTAGAACAATGGAATTGAAGAGTCGAATCTCCAAACTATCCTAATAAAATCAGTAAAAAATGGGCAAACTCGTTCAAAGATTGACTAAAACAACCACTAATCCCAAGTTCACCAAGTCCAGTTAAAGTAAATTAAGTGCTCCTCCCTCCTATAAGAATTCTGCATTATCACAATTACGAATTGAACCAGATATGTAGCAAAAGAAGTTGCAGTTTCCAAGAATCAAATGATTAATTAATTATATGTAATTCATTCATTATCAATCTCCAATCTTAGATTATTAACATTTCTCTATTATCAATTTAACATTGTGTAACATTAAATAAGTCTCATACATACGTAATATATTACAAAAGATATATAATTTAACATTAAATATAATGTATAAATTTAGAGTCCTATTTGAGTGAAAATCACAGCTATGTATTAATTTAAATGTTAATGTGAGGCACCCTAGCCAAAATCTAAACTTATATTTACTCATAGTTTAGAGAAATAATAGTGAATATATGTTATATCAATTCATGAAGGAAAAACTTCACCAGACTCTGAGTGTTTTTTTTAACTGGTCTCATTGTAATTGTCTTCAAAAGGCTTTATTTCATCGAATAAGACTCCTTGTATCATGACTTTGTACTGTGTCTCCTTGACTAAAATCATAAACTTTTGAACATACTGTTAGGATCATATTCCTTATATTATATATGCCCCTAAGAAGCTCGAGGTACAGTGGATGGTGTCATACTCTGTATGTTGTGTCTCGTCGATAAAGTTCTGTTGCTTTCCATTCTGAGCTTATCGTTTTTAATCTAAGATTTAGCCATTTGGCAGCCCATTTATTTTCTTTATTTTAAACTTAAATTTAATTACAGATTTAAGGAATTGCTCTTAATATAGAGACATTATTAAATTAAATTAGGACTTTAATAATCATAATTGATGACCATTAGGTATAATTAATCGATACAAACATAAATAAAATATTATATATTCATGTAATCCCCTTATTTACAAAAATCATCTGAAACCTCATTAAAAAGTGAAAAATACATTTAGGGATGGCTCCCAATCGCAAATGATATGGAACAGCAGATTGTTAATTACCTAGATTCTCTAGGGATTAGTCAATTGATTCATGTTGATAAGTTTTCCAATCAATAGAGAAATTCAACACTGTCTTTAGAGAATATAGGAACTCCACTATCTTAAAGAGTGTTATCTCTAAACATAGATAGTGAACTACTTCAAAGAAGAAGAAGTTTCCGCCTTTCATCTGATCATTTATGATGGTTAAAAGAGAGGGAATATGAATTTATTTATATTTTAATACATTTTTTTTCATACATACCTGTAAATTTCACATACATTACATGCACCAGATGTGAAAGATTTAGATATTAAATATTTATTTAAATATATATTTTTTTTGCAATGTCGTAAGTATAATAATAATATCAATGTTATTTTTTCTATTTAAGTTATTTGAGAAGGTTGTCTAAAAAACTAGCCTACCTTGTCTTGTAAAAAAACGTATCATTTGCTATAGAAATTGATCTCTCTTTCACTTTAGTTGGCACACATATCATAGTAACACAACTATGATTATTATGCTTCATTTGAGGAGACTTTATTGTAGGTAATGAAGGTTCCCTTGTATGAAGATAAGGAAGGAAGGGTTAGGCTTTTCTAATTTTATACTTGCATTTAGTTTTCATATATGATGGAATAACATCCTCTCTCTTATCTGAAGTAATTAATGATTTATAGTTAATCTATATAGTATTTAGAGTACTGTAGTTATGGTTTAATGTAATGACTATCCTTTTAAACTCTTTGTATACATATTTTTTATTTTATTATATTAATCAATCAACTACGTTTCAATTTTGACAATCCCCCAAATAGAAGTGGACCTAATAAAGAGTTTATATGTTTCATAACTTATTAGAATGCCACTTTAGGTAAACTATGTAAACCTAATTTCATGATAAAGTATACCTATTGCAATACAAAATCCAACAAAGCATAATATTATTAAAATTGGATATAGTAATAAAGGATTACCCATCCATCTCAGGACATCATCATACATAAAGAAAAGAAGGAGAAACCAAAATGGTTTAGGGATATTCTATAAGAAATCTTATTTCTAAAAATACAATTATTATTTACATGTTTTTAGATGGCATCTTAATATTATACATCTATATCTTCTGATAGTTAAGATTTAACTTGTGTATAAAACACTTCATTCAATACTATATCATCAGTATCCAAATCACTACCAATTGTAAATGATTATTTTTAGGCTCTTTAGCTGTTTGGAGTAATTAAAACAGTTTTTGATTTTGCCTTTACAGTTGCATATAGTTTAATAAATTTAACTTATCTCACTCTAAGTATTTCTAAGAGACTGAATACAGTGTCTCTAGCTTCAGTGTAAGTATGGAATATTTCTTCCTCTGTCATTTTTTACCAATTTCTAGGTTATCCTTCTGGGGTTCTAATAAACTTTTGCTTAAACTATTAAAATAATTAATCCTTAAATCTTCCACTTGCAACAGCAATCACTTACTTTAAATTCTAAAAACTATCATCTTCAAATTTTTCCAAATAACTTTCAATTTATCTATCGGATACTCTTAATCCATTTAATAATTGCTCATATTTATCTTTTTTCTCACTTAACATAAGATAGTAATCTGCATCTATTTATTTCCAAAAGTTTGGTGTAATGGTTGTTACTTACTTGCTTACAATTTTATCACATTCAGATTTTATTATATTTCCTAATTATTATTTAAATGTTGCTAATTGCACATCTACAAAAGATTTGACTTAAGAATCAATATGAGCATTAAACAATCTGATCAGATCCTATTCTTACCATAAATCTTATTAAATTATTGAAGCTCTTACTGCATTTTCAAATTATACTTTAAATCCATCCAATTCGAACAATGAATCAGGAAGATCATAAATGCCTATATTAAATAATGAAAATACTTTATTTTTCTAATTTCTCAAATTCGGCCTATAAATTTTATGTAAATGTTTATTTCAACTACTCAACTTATTTTTAGAAATATGTGTAAAAACGACTTATCAATTCATCTTATAATTCTTTTGCTTTTTCTTTGCATACATCAGCATGATAATCACGAGCATCTTTATCATATATTCTTAAGGCATTTTGCATGATAGCAACACATTCTTGTCCAAAGTTTTCAACTGAACCCTATTTCACCTTATTATATAAATCCTAATATGTCTAATTTTTTTACTTCATGTGATTATTTTACCTTCTCCAAAGCCTCAGTTTTAATTTATTGGCATCTCATGTTTGAGATTAGAATCTTTTCATTTGGAAGATTCAAATCCTTATTATTTGCAATTAATTCCCAAATATTTGATAAATATTGTGGCATATCTGTCCATCTTAGATTCTTCTCATAATCAAAACCTTAAAATAGAAAATGAGGATGTGTTTCCTTTGCTAATTTAGCATGTAATTCTGTTGTTTATTCATCAAATTCCTTCTTCATTTTGAAATACACCAATGTGAACACCTGTACCTTAAATAATTCATGAAAGTCAGTATTTTAAAATTAATCGGGCTAGGTTATAGAATTTATACTTTTGGAATTTCCTTCCAAATATTGAGTAAATATTCATTAAGTCTACGTGACGCTTCTTCATAATTGGCATCTTCCTCCCAATCTCTTACCACAAACACTATATGCTTGACAGAGTCTTATTGGAATAATTTTAAATTCTATTGCATGATTATTTTTATTATCGACAATTGACAACTTGTGTGTTGTCCAAGAGCATTTAAGAATACATTGATAATAAAACAGTGTGACATAGCCAATGCCATTAATGCTGTTTGATTTTCAACCATCTAAATATTGATATTCATACATTCTCTCCTGATTTTCTCTCTACAGAATCTGATCCCTCAACATCTAATACAATCACATTATTTTCTATATCCTTTGATACCCATATACCAACAGTTGTCTACCCCACACTTCTTGAACGATCTTAAACATCAAATTTAGTTCCAAAAATCTTGTTTAAGAGTGTACTTTTTCCTGTACTTTGACTTCCTATAATTGAGACAATATTGTATTTCTTTCCAATATCAATGATTCCAGAGGTGGTGATGAATTCCTAAAAAGACTCTTTCTCCAATCTCTTTTCCTCCAATGCCTTCTTATCGATTAAGTGGTATCTATCACCAAAATTTCTGTTCATAATAATTATTAAACACGTTCTCATATACACACATTAATTATACAAAGATTTATAATCTTAACACAAATTAAAATGATAAAAAGAAATATTGAGAAATTCATTTAATTCAGACATGATCAATTATTTGGACTCAATTTACTTAAATTTATAGGAATGTTTTGTATTTCATTAAGTCATTATGGAATAATTGTTGGCTCTAATCATAGAGAAACAGTGACATAAAGTAATTTTATGATTCTGATGATCAACAGTCTATATGCAGTTGATCTCTTTTTTTTAGTTTCAGGGTTTATTTTAGGAATGAAGATAAAGTAACTATCATTGAAAAAAGGATCTTTACTGATACTTGATAGATTACTTCGCCTCTTTCCTCTTTATTGGGTTGCCCTAGCCATGTATATTATATTGCCATTTTTGTTTTCTAAACCTGGCTACTAAGAAAATTGCATGGAAAACATTTTTTATATGGTCACATTAACCCAGAATATCTTTAATAAGTTTGGGTGTTTTGAATGGGGATGGTACATGGCTGTTGAAATTTAATCATTCGTATTGCTAATTTTAATTCTATCATGTGTAAAGAAAAATGTAAATATTTATTATATTTTAGTAATATCGAATAATAGTATGGTTACTGCTAATTTTAAGTATCTTTTACAGTCTATGGATATGTTTTGAATAAAATTATAAGATTTCCTATTTTGCAATGATGAACAAAAGTTACTACTACAACTATTATCAGAAAATGTAATTCAAAATTCCCTCATATTTAATTGGATTTTTATTTGGATTAGAGAAGAGACATTCATGGAGGAATTTACCTCTTTCATTTATTTCTTTATTTTTCTCTCTCTTTTTATGGATTCATATATGGAAATATTAAGATTTGTATCCAGATTATGTTTAAAATATTTATTAAACATTTTCTAGAACAATTTTTTGCGTTGGGATACTAAGTCTTGGAGTAATCTAAATGAAAGGACAGAAATTTCTTTCCTATTTCCTTTAAACTATTTCCAAAATTTTGTTTTCAATCTATTTAATACACTATTTTGTATTCTAACTACTTATTGAAAATAATTTTCTAAATTTTGGTCTAGTTTTCAATTTTTTAGGTAAATATTTATTTTATTCTAGGATATTTCTTTATTATATTGATTTTGGCAACTACTTTTCATATACTTATTGAATCACCAATTGCTGCTCAAATAAATTAGCTTAAAAAGCATATAAAAGAATGAGTATAATATTTAATATTAATAATGTACGAGTTGAATGTTCATAAATGTTAAAAGTTTCGAACTTTTGAAAATAAAGCAGATGCTAGGCAAGCACTTGTTTTCCTTAAATTACTTGATAATGTAATAGTGATTTAATATTAGAGTTGTCCCAGAGAAGATGCACTAAAATTTTGCAAGAGAAGAATCTGCAGATTTGACACTACTAAGAAATTAGTAGGCCCACCTAAGTTTAGATTGATAAAGAACACTACTCCAGGCAAGGGATGGATTTTTCCTGAAGAAGTTATCTACGATTTAGGAAAACATTACGAGATGCCTCCTACAGAAGAAGATAGAGCCTTTCAGTAGTTCTTTTCATCAAATAAATTAAAAATTGTTTAAGAACAACAACAATAGATGGAAATAGTCAATAAATTTATGAACGAGATTGATGGATAATTGAATATGAAATACAACACCATGAAGGAATTAAAATCAAAAATCAAAAATGTACGAACTCAATAAGAAACCTACAGGAATACTCCTGTGAATTATTTGAAATATTAGGGATAGAGATACATATAATTATATGACATGTATTAATATTTTTGATTTAGTTTTAAGAAGCATTTTGACAATGATCTTTTGGGATTTGAAACACAATTCCCCAAGACTGTGTAAGAGAAAACAAAACGAAATGAAGACTTCTTTATTCAAGCAAATAAAAAACCTGAAACAGCCAATTTGTAAAAAAAATTCATAAAATTATAAAATGAAGGAGAAATTATAGCTAAACTCACACAATAAGAAGGAAAAAATGAATAAGGATTTTAAATAAAATCTTTATCACACATAAATGATGTAAAGAATTTGGCTATGGAATTTAATAAAACCCAGTATGTTTTTGATGATGAAAAATAAAAACAGTTGAAAAGAAACTCAGTACATCTCCTTCGCTTAAATTAACGACTTAAAGGATAAAATTAAAAGAAAGTTTCTGATATTCTTGCTTTTCAGGAAAAGTTAGACAAATTGGTAACCAATCGAATCGATTCAATTACAAGGGGCTCTGACTGCAAAGTAGATTACGAATAAATAAATTCTCTGAAACAAGTAAAAAATACCATTAAAAAAGAAAACTGAAACAGCTCGCCATAAAGAATTCACTAAAATTCAGAGTTATTTTACTCCCAGATTACAATAAATGAACTAAAGAGCTAAATCTACACAACAAACAGTTAGAAAACTCTAATTAAGTAATAGATCTTTGAGGAAAAAATGAAATTGAATATAAACTATGTATTTAAGTATGATGCTATACTCCTGGTAAGTATTTTAATATCAAAATTTATTTTCTGTAATTTATAGTGTGGTACATACAAATCTTATTAAAAACTAAATATTTTAGATCTGTCTTTAATTCATATATTTATCATAAATCAATGCATTATCTTCCTCCGGTGCTTTGTACAGAACAGCCAGCAGAAGAGTCTATCCTAATTCAATTCAATCAATAACAGTAAGCAAGAGCGGCATTGTCGAGTCCAATATTACATTAGGAGTAATACTTTCTAAACTCTAATAATAAGGACGTTGTGAAATATAATGACACGTAACCATAATCTTCATTATATTATAGACCTGCCCCAGAAAGGAAAAAAGGGTCATCAATCATCCAATACTTTCATATAAGGCATTTTATTCAATCTTTGATGAAAAAGAAAAAATACCTGGCTAAATTTTCTAGAGTTCACTTTAATCTGATCAATGACTTGGCTTCAAATTTCAACCTTAAAATTCTGAAATAAAATGCTCTAAACCTAAAGCCCATTTCTTAGACTATCCAATAAACATTGACAAGATCCACAACAAGCGTCAAGAAGGAGGATACTTGTTTAGGGAAGCTGACTCTGAGACTTGAAAGGATTATCAATCGAATACCACTTGTTTATCCAGATGAAAAATTAAAAGTTAGATGGGATTGTATACTAGTGTTACCAAGATTTTACTTCATGTGTCTTATACCTGTAGATTTAGCATGGACAAATGAACAAATGCTTTATGGTTATGCAATAATTCCAACACTAATTTCATTAGTATTGATCATAATGGATTTTCTTTTCGGGTTCATCTGTTCCTATTATGAAAACGGGCAAGTTGTTACAAATAGGAAGAAAGTGTTTTTTCACAATTTAACAAAATCATATGGAATTGAATTAGCCTCAACTGTAGTTCTAGTCGTTTTTCTCATTTTATAAGTTAGATATGACTAGTCAGTAGACATTTCAAAAGACATCTATTATTTACTTCTATTATTTTCATTGGTTTAATATAGAAACATCTTAAGGATTAGAGAACAGTTAGAAGATGCCTTAAATCTCTCAGAATATGGAAGTTCAATTGTAGAACTAGTTAAATTATTGTGTTTAGTATGCTATGTAATTCACATTTTTGGATGCTTATGGTATTGGGTAAATTATAAATCACTAACTTTAGGTTGGATATTATGGGGCTAGTTATTTGAATGAGGGATGGCTTATAAACCAAGATGTAGCCGACGAAAACTTTGGGAACTAATATCTTAGATCAATTTATTTTTCAACAGTTACAATGTTTACAGTGGGATATGGTGATATTACCCCAAAAACCTAACCTGAATTTATTCTAGCGATCATATTTATGATGATTAGTAGCATTTAACTATCTTACAGTGTTAGTACGGTCGGCGCGGTGTTAGAAAAAATTACAACTTTCAAAGAACTCAAAACTAAAAAACTTTAGATTATTAATAACTACATGTCTAAAAAGTAAATTGGCTATAAATTGTAATTCTAAGTTAGATAATATTTGAATTATTATTGGAATTAATAATAAGGTCAAGAAACAAAAGCAGAAACAGATATTATAGATGAATTAAGTTAGACTCTAAAAGAAAAATTAAAATATGAAGCAAATTCAAGAATTTTATAGCAATGCAAAATGATGTCCGATAATTTCTCTGAAAAATTAAAGATAAGACTAATAGACAATATCAAGGAGGTTTCTCTAAACCCTGAAAGTGTGATTGAATTTAATAAGATCCTAAAACATATCAAAAATATCGATAAAAATAATTTGTAGTGCTTGTGTTTTATTGAAATGGGTAGGGTAGAATCATTTGTTGAAGATCCAAATACACATGATATTATTGCCTCAAAAGTTACTACTTATAACAAAGGATAGAGTTTTAATGAAATTGCATTTCTCACTGGTTCTAATATTAGAGAAAAGTTTAAGACAGTTGAATTTACTAAATTACTTCTTTTATCTAGAAAAGATTTTCTATAAGCACTTAAGGATTTTCCACATGATAATGAAAAGTTCAAAGAACTATTGGAAGACTATAATATTGGAAACTCAATGATTAAACTTAAAGTTGAATGTTAATCTTGCCAATCCAAAAAACATTAAACCATCGATTGTCCTGTCGTTCATTTTGTTCCAGAAAAAGAGGTAATTGTAAAAAGAGCCGCTTACACTCAAGACCAGCTAAGAGGTAAACGTATTCGCAGAAATCAGTTACGCTCAAAATCAACTTTAAAGACCCAAAAGATCATTTCTTAATTGGCTTAAAAGATGTATATTAATGTTACTAATGATCCTGGATATTGTAATATTTATGACCTCCCTGAAGAGCAATTACCGATTGCAGATCAAAATCAGCCTTAATAATAGTAAATAATATAACTACCTGCATCCAATGCACATAGTTTTGTTTAAATTTCACATTCAATCCTACCTTAAATTGAAAATTCACCTAATTATCAGAAAACAATGAAATTTTAACATCAAACTTTCCTGGGAGTGAAAAATTTCAAACACAGTAATATAAGGGCCTCAAGAAGATTTCAGAGAGCAGTAAATGTATGCAGGATTGCAAAATATTGGCAAAAATAAGCTAAATTAAATAAAAAGGTTCCATTCATAACTTTAAGTGGCTTTACGAGAGATTTACAATAACGTAAGGCATTTGTGTCAGATTAGACTGATATTGTTTAAAAAAGTATTTTAGATGATCTATTTTTTGGAGAACAGTTGTTTTTAATGAAACAATAAGCAAAAGTTGAAGATGAATTTGAAATTTAGCGAGATTTAAAAGGGTTTAAGCCACGAGATAATTTAGAGTAACTTCTCCTGAAATAGGAACTATTTTAACAGTAATTTCAACCTAATGAGTAGAATTTCTTTTAAAAAATCAGATCTAAATTAGTTTAGTTTATGCTACATCCTAATAATTATATTATGAAGTATAAGTATCCGCAGTCTTTATCCTCCTAAATTGGAATTGTTATCACTGAGGATTAAGTCAAAAAAAAGAGAAGAATTAAGTCTAAACTTTCAAGAAAAGATGGGTCTTCAATGGTTACAAAGACAAAATGATAAATATAATATATTGAAATAATCTATTAAATATAAATTTCATTTTCCAATATCTTTAATCCTCAGGATTTGCAATACAGTCTAAAATTTAAAAAAAGAATTTTTGCCATAAATATGAATTGATTTGTTATATTAATTATTAAAAAATCATGGTTTGTCTTTCAAGTATTTAAAAACTTAACATTACGTTACACAATTTGTAAAAAGCTGTCTCATTTCTTTTATTTATATATGGTCGTCTGGTGTTAATTTAAAAGGCTCCTATTAAAATTATTATGATCCAATTTAGATTGTAGGTCCTACAATCATACAATAAATTACCTCCACCATATAATTCTATCAATATATTCCAAATTGGAGCAGAAATCATACTGAAATGCATACTCTCCTTTTTGGATTATATAAATTGTTAATCTTTATCTAGAAGAGAAGTATTTGAAATTTCATCTGGGGGTGGCAATCCAAATATACAATTTTTTTGTAATGATACCTTTGAATTATATAAATAATTTTGCCATTTCTTTAACCATTCTTCATGAATTAAAAATACTCTATCAAATCCAGGTATATTTTCATATTTGAGTATTAATTATCTTTCTAACTTTCTCCTCTTACTCATTAATTGAGCCAATTCTATACAAGCAGTACAAGTTTTGATAGTTTTTGATATAACTGGCCCTCCTCCAAATTTTTCAATCACAAATTCACAGACAGCTTTTGGTATTACAATTGAAGATAATTCTAATTATCTTTTTGCTGAGCTATCCTATTGAGCAGCAGGAGAATTAGAAAGTTATTATTCACCTATAGTAATAAAACTAGCATTTGAATCTAGAGTACCAAACTAAGCAGTTTTTGCATTCTACTTACATGAATAATTACTTCGTATTCAACTCTGAAATCCCAATAATCAGGTTTAAGGAGGTTGTGAGGACATAAAAGATGAGATGTTATTACCATTGGAGGTTTGGCAAGATACATAAATTAATCGTACCAAAAGTGAGGAAGATAACATAAATCTTCATCCTTAAATACTAACTCTTATTAAGATATTAACTAATGTTAATTGGTTAGATTTTTTTTTAAACCTTCTTTAAAAACATCTATTTTTTCAACTCTTTCATAAAATAGAAGAAGTGCATTGCTATCTTCAACATATTTCTATGTCACATATTAAATATTCTCATCCTTAATGCTTATGAATGTAGAATTATTTTATCTTAAAATAGTTTCATAATGATCCCCTCCTTAATTGTTAAGATGAACAATTACACCATATAATCTGTATATTTATTCATTATTAAGCTATTTTAGTTATCAATTTACATTGAAATAACTTTAGAAATTGTAATCCTGAATCGGAAATGAAATGTGCTTAGTATCTTTTAAGTTTCTATTTAGGAATCTTTGCAAATGAATACACAGTAGATTAGGTTACTTCTTAAAACTATACTGCCGCTTTCCTTATCTAGCTCCACATGAACATAAAGTTGATTAATCGATCACTGGCTCATAAAAATAATCCAAACATTCTTATAATGTGATAGAATTTTTGTTATTTTAAACATTATTTACAAGTTGTTGGAAAAAACCTTGCTCCTTTTAATCTGGAATTTCCAGAGAGAGTGCAGAAAACTATTCAATTGCCTTAGTTTATTTGCTGCAATTCAAACATTGGAGAGTAGATACTAGCTCTCCTGAAAAAATACTTTGTATGAATGAATAATCCATATAAGAACTTGGATCAGCACTAACTACTTTTTAGAGTGTACATTATGTTCCAATCATGCCCATTTGATTTATTCGCTTATACGATTTCATTTTTAGAATATATGGTAGAATTCGTAAATTTAAATTCCTCATTCAAGAAATTTATTATTATTTTGAATGAATCCTTTATTAGATAATAAAATACATATGCATCCTTTCTCGAATATCCAATCAACTTTTAATCCAAACATGCAACATGTTTAATCAAAGTTGATGGATTAATGATTCTAAATGATTTTTATGAAAATATTGCAGCAATGGAACACAATTCCCTCAGTATAGATTTCCTATTTGATTTTAAATTATATTCCATAGACTGATATTCCTGATTTATTTTGGTTAAAATCTAAATGCTATTTTGAAAAAGTACATTTTAAATGACTGAGAAATTCAAAATTATCTGCAACACACAATTTAAATGACTATTATTCGTTAGGTTTAACATAGCAGCATGTTTAACAGCTTAGTGCTATTTTATTGGAGTAAAGTCTTATTTGTAAAAATATTTATGATATTCCATTCTGATCTTTTAAGGATTGTTGGTTTCATCCATAATTTATTCCTCATCAATGCATTAAGTTTATTCAAAGTCATAGATTTCGATCTTGCAAATCAAACAACAAATCAAAGTTGAATACAAATTGATTACGACACAATGCTCTACCCCATTTACTATGATAATTAAACTAAATACGCTTCAAATGTTCTCCGGCACATGTTTTCTCTATATCACAAAGGGGTTTCTCACATTTAAGGCATATACTTGTGTACTCTAATTTTTTAGAACAAGTATCACACTTTATTTGCTTACTCTTATGCAGGGTCTCTTGCTATATGGTAATGCTTACGAAGAGTCTGGATAATGATTGGTGAACCTGTGGAATACTTCGTTGGAGTAATATTCTCTAAAAATGAGGACAATTTGATTAAGGTTTTTGTTACATAAAATATATATAGAGAAATATAAAATTAGACAGATTTCATGAAGTTGTTTTCATCTTAATTTCAGATAGTATGATGCTTGTGGTTCAAATATTCTATCTGTTGGGATCTATCTGATACACTAATAAGAATCTATGAAAAATCAGATGATCAACTGCTTTTCTTAAATTAATCATATTAATGAAATCTACCTTACCTATTTATAATACTCAAAACTCCATAAACAGACATCAAAAACCAGTCTGTTCATTTAAAAACTCTAGTTTTTAAATTTTTACCAGAGAAGAATTTTAAAAATATGACACAGAAGTTATTTATCAACCTGATGAGGGTAATGCTGCTGTGCAACCCTAACCTATAAACAAAACAATCAATTTGGAAGAAACAAACTAATTTTAGGAAATTAAAAATGACCTACATCATCCTGAAGAAGACACGTCTGAACCGGAATGTGAGGATCATTAATGCCAACCTTAAAATGAACTGATATCCCACTTTCAATACGACTCAGATTCTATATACTATGTGAAGAATCTCAAGTGTTAGTGTGAAAGTCTATCTGATGAATACATTAAGAAATTAATAATAAATTAACGAAAAATTAAAAAACCAATCACCAAAAAAAAGAATGCAGTCACTAAAAATCTGCCCTCATTTTTCCTTAGATAATTCTTTAGGGTCATTAATCAATCTAAATTATCAGACGAAGACAGAAAATTATTTATAAAATTTGAAAACTCTGATTGCATAAGCAAGGCTTCAATTAAAAAATTGAAAGAATTTATATCAGTTCCAGCCTTTTAAAAAGTGATCTTGAAATATCTCTAATCATATTAGTATATAGATGATGTGCTGAACTCTGAGAAAATACTTGATGTTACAATTCCAATAAAGTTTTTAAGGCACATTTACTAAGCCTGTCTTTAACCAGATGATTTCACAAACTGGGCAGATTGAATTGAAATTTTAGTTTTATGTATTTAGTTATTCGGGATATATGTTTCTCTTTATTTGATATAAATATTTGTTTTTCAGGTTAATTTTAGGTTTAATGATAAGTTGCATTTTAAGAATTTCAGTTCTTGCAACTTCACGCATTCAGTTAATCTAATGGAAGATCATGATTTGAGAGGGGAAACAAAATATAAATGAATACTGAAGAGTTTTAGAGAATATATAGGTTGATTTTAGTCAAGAAAAATGTTTATAATTTTGAAAGCCTTATTAACTACGAAAAGAGATAATTGAAATCACAAAGTTCGATCGACTAGTTTGTTGCAAAATCATCAGCTATAAAAATACATCATTCTTATTAAAAATTTATAAAAATTATTTTATTAAAGATCAAAAATGTCATATATTAATCATGAGAATGAGTGGCATTTAACAGGTCTCTTTGATACAAATACAAGATACTCATGATAGGAGCAATCACCCACAAAGATAGTAGGGAATGGAGATTAAACAGAGATCAGTGTTTTTTGCAAAAGAATTATTTGTTGATTGATTTTCAAATCCTACTTAATTAATAAAATTGAGGCTGTTAAATGGCTTTATTAATTAATTTAACAATTTTCTTTTACTCTATCTGATATACGAAGGGCTTGCCATATAAATTATCTGATCATCAACTGGTTAATTTTAATTTATCTTAAAATTGGTTAATAAAGGAGAACTCAAATGCTTCATCAATATTCCCTAGTTGCAAACGAACACTAAAAACCCGCGCAATTTTAAAGATGTTCAAATTAATCAATTTTGACTCATCCAGGATTTGAGAGGTCAGACTCGAAGACCATCTATCTTCCAGACCAAAATAATTTTAGTTATGAGGAGAAGCTTTAATAACACGATGTTGATACCCCGAGTATTAAAGCAGAACAACACTTAGATTTCAATTTTTCCGAGATTGATTCATATCCCCAATACAAAGAAGATTAACAGCAATGCAACCAACTCTGGGATACAACCTACTCCTTTTAGTAGGATTGTGAGTCTATTAATCTGGCTAACAATAGGAAAATAAAATAAAATCTATCTGAAATTAAATTAAAGAAAATTAAAAAGAACGTTGAAAAAAAGAATGCTGAAACAAAAAACCTACCATCCTTCTTCCTTAGACTCTTTTACAAAGTAGTCGATTAAGCTCAGTTGAACAATGATGAGAGAAAGCTATTTATAAAGTTTGAGACCTCAGACTCTCTTAGTAAAGCATCAATAAAAAAGTTGAAAGATTTCATTTAAGTTCCTTGTTTTAAAAAATTGATCATTGAGTACATTGAATCATACAAATATCTACATGATGTCTTGAACTCAGATAAGATAATTAATGTAACAACCCCCATAAAATATTTAAGACATATTCACAAGGCCTGCTATTAACCAGAAAGTTTTAATAGTTGGGCAGATTGATTTTTAATTTTTCTTTATATCTTATGAAAAATATTATATGTGAATAATATATTAACAAATAGTTAATATCATACTCTTCATTCTGCTGGCTTTTCTCCTTCTGCTTGCTTCTCTGGCTCTTGATTTTCCTAAGAAGCCTCTTATTGTTATTGTTCCAATAATTTCTATTCTTGCTCCTGTTTTGCTTTTTCTTCTGCAGCAGCTTTTTCTTCAGCTAATCTTTACTCTTCCTGTTTCTTCTTCTCTTCTTAAATTAATCTTTATTCCTCCTCTTGTCTTTCTCTCTCTTATCTTTCTCTCTCCTCTTACTCTTATTTTAGTCTTGCTTCCTCTTCTTCTTTTTGTTTTTACTCTCTTGCTGCTCTCTCTTATTCCTCTCTTTGTTTCATATATGATTGAAATGTAGGTCTTTCCTTTATTACTTTTGGCTATTCTTATTTTTTTTCCTTTTTTGTGGCCCATTTACTCACATCTCTTTTATTTTCCATATCGTCCAAAAATTGCTTAATTCTCTCAGGTAACAGTTTTGGTTAAGGGAATAACTACGAGTTTTTCTTTGAAAATATTATCACACCTAAAGGGTCTAATATAACTGTTTACCTTTGTGAGATATTTCGAATGCTCCTGTAGCTGGCTTCTTCTTTGAGTTATATGTACAATAGGTATTGGGAACTTAGGCCTCAATTTCTAACGAATAAGTATAACTTAATACCAGCCATGCAATCAAGGTAAAGTTAAGTGTATTTATTTTCATCATGATGAGTACACCAAGCATGTGATCCACAATCCATACAAACCTCAAAATCAATGACAATTGCTCCCTCAGGTGGAGGATCTCGCTTGGTAACAACTGCCTTTTTTTACTATGTAGCCTATTATTATTGTTATTGTTGGGGCTATTGTTATTGTTCTTCGGGCATTTCTTCTTGCTCCTCTTGTCCTTCCATCTCTTATTACTCTTCTGACATAATTATTTTATTTATCAAATATCAAATATCTCTTGCTTCTTAAATAACACCTTAAATTTCGCTGCAATATCGTCTCTCTTCTCTTGTAGCACTCTCACTTGTTCCTCTTCTTTTTGAATCTTCTGTCTCACCCTCTTTTCTTTGTCAGAGCTCAAAGTCGATTACCCAAAGGTCATACTGTTCGTCAATTTTGTTTTCTTACTATCCAATAACAGTTTATGAAGTGTCAATTGCAAATCATAAATGACCAATTTATCCTTCGTTCCCAATCCATAAAGCCCTTTGTTTTGCAACTAGAAATTTAATGTCTCAGTACTTATTCCTCTATTTCTTCCTCTTTTATGTAGGGATTATCACAGAGCATTTACCTTATTAACTCATTCTTCTGGTCCTGTAATTCCGGAAGAAGTTTCACATAATCTTATCGTTTCTTCTGTATTTTCTGTTCCCAGTTTTTAATCTAATTTAAGGGAATATTACTCTCTCTGATTTTTCATGACATTTTTCAATGAATTATTCAATGAATGAATCCTCAGTAATAGGCTCCTTTCTTTTCTTGAGTTTTTTGAGCGCATCTTCAAATATTTTTACAAACTATGCAAAATGCACACTAGCAACTTTTTGGTTTCGCTATATGGAAGAATAATTTACCTTTTTATAATATCCAGATTATCTGTAAAATCCTAATCTCTCATCATCCTTTTAAAAGAGATGGAGCTCATCATACACTTCAAACATAAATTTTCTTGAAATCCCAAATGTCATCTCCTCTTCGTATTATAAATACAGTGCCTTTAGGGCATCTAATGTGCTTGCCTTGAGCTGACTGCTGGGATAAAATTCGATCAAGGTTTGTTTAGGAGAGTTTTTCTCCTTGAAAATCCATCTTCTAAATTTTTTAGACCATGGCTCCATGGTGTGCCAACGATGTGCCACATCTTAGTTTAGTATCATTATTACATTAAGGTCCCTCATAATAGCAGAACAAACCGAAACATAGAAGGAAGAATAGGGACTTCTTTTTATTGTCGATGATTCGCTACTACCATCTGGGAAAGAAAGGGACATTGTGTGTAAGGAGAAGCTTTTTAGGCTTTCGGTTTTCTCGTTCAAGAGTTTTCCTGATTTTCTCATATATTAATTGAATACCATATGAGTGCTTAATCGTTGATAATAGGCAAACCTTGGTATAAAATTAAACATAATTTATTATAATATTATTATAATTTCAATTGGACACACCAATTTCATGGATTTGGACAATGTATCTAAATATAATACATTCAATACCTTATGATATATTTCACAGCGGATAATTAAAATTCTTTAGCATTGGTTATAGCATAACCAAGTAAGTACCTTCCCTATGGCAATTCACTCAACTACGAATAGACAGTTCCAGTATTTGATATTTACTCAATGACAGTAATGATTGGGACCAAATTAAAAATGGGAATATTCAGTTTCGTGATGTTAATATAAAATTGACTCTGCTACTTCTCCATTGTGATCTCTGAATCATTATTATCATTAAGTAGTTGCATCCTTATATTACCATAATAATCAAAGAAGAATTCCTAAATGCAAACTGAGTACAAATCATAGTGTTTTGTTCTTTCTTAAATACTAATTTCTTTATCTGATTGAAATTAATACAAGAAATCCTTTTCTGCAAGTTTGATCCTTTCAATAGCTTCACTTAACTGATTTCCTCTATATTGTATTGTAACGTAGAAAGAATCCTCCAAATATTGTTCTGCCTACTTAATCACTTAATATTCAAGGTTCATCTATTTGCAAAGATTTAAGTGAGATTAAGTAAGTTTAAGGATTTTGCATTTCTCAATTGAATCATCTGTAATAGTTGAGTAATTTTGCCTCTTCTTATCATTAGCCATCTGTTAGAAGATGTCTGATCGCATTGAACTCTAATTATTAAATTCTTAAATAAGTTTCTGTTTCTTGGAATGGAGAATGTTACTTACTTTAATTACTAATGCATCTCCATGATTGTTTTAATCTATAGACTGTCCTTCAAATGAGTATATGTCCAATAAACCTCTATAACTCGTATTTGATCTGAATGTCTCAATCTTGCAATTGTACTATTGGCCTATTTGACAATTAATCTAAGCATAATTCATGAGATAATAAAAGCAATGGTTCACATATGAGTCTAACATTTCAATGACTATATTTTTGATTTCCCTTTAATTAAATGGTACCTTAACTTAAAAACTTAACTATTTGTCTGCCCTGTGCACTTTGACCTCGTAAGGCAGATTGTAATATTGAGCCAGAAATTGATCGAAATCATTCTGATCAAATGTGTTGCTTACTAATTGTAAACCTACCTTAGTGTTGTAGAAATGAATCTTGAATCCATTCTCTTCACTACTGATCAAGTAATCCTTCACCACTGATTCCTACCCTAACTTGATTCGCTCTTCCAAATGATTCCTCAATATTTAAAGTGCCTTATCTTAATCCTCTGGTCTACAAAAAAGATAATATGATTTTCGAACTTAATAGATTTAATAATGTACATAATTTAGTATACTTCCCAATCTGAGTAGCAAGTGTTGTACAAAATTTCTTGTCAATGGATTGGGCTATTTCAATGACCTTCTGATGGGGCCATAACTCTATATTTGGATGTGCTCTCTCCTTAAGGGTGGCCTCCATTTCCTTCTGATCGAACTGCTACACTTCATCCAGTTCATAAGGAAAATGAATAAGTGAATTGTGGGTCATCAAGTCTAGAGCATTCTCTCGCACTTGCTATGAGTTGGGAGCTGTGATCTTGACTTCCATCTAGTTGGCAGACTCCAGTAACTCAACATGGCAGGTGTGGGTTTTTTCAAAAGAATCTATATATAAATGGAACCACACAGCATCAAGGGGTTTAATCTTCACTAGACAGGCACTCTACAACAGGAGACTCAATTATTGAACAATAAAGTTAGCCTTGTTCCTTGGCATCCAAGCTAAAACATAACTATTTGGAAGATTCATCTTCACCTCCCCTCTATAACCAGCATTCTCAGCAAGTTCATGTTATAATTTTATGAACTTATCCTTGACCATAATACAGAGACCACTAAACTTCTTTGTTAGGTCTCTATATTCATTCGTTTAAATCATCTTGATGTAAAGATGATAATTGTATATCACCTTAGTATCCTTCATAAGGAACCTAAGTTCATATTCTGAGTTCCCCACCCTCTCAGCTTCTTGTACTGCCTGTATGACATTTTACTCCTTGTTCAGAGAATTGTGAGCTGGCTCAAAGTATATAAATTTAGGATCAAATCGGAGCTTCACTCTGTACTTAAGTTTGATTGAGTCAAACTTCTTAACATATATCATCCATAGAATGATCTCAGCAGGGAGGTTGACGATCTATTTATCAGTAATCATTTAATTATTTGGACATGTTCACCAATTACTAATCTTATTATTATTTGCCTGCATATAATTAGGTATGATAGGCAATAAGAAAATAAGTGGTAGGAAAATAGCCATCAAAAACAAAATAGCTGGAAAAATTGGGTTTGGGAGTGCAGATTAACTATCTAGACTAGAACTCTACAAAAAACTTGATGAGAATAACCCACTCAATCAAGGAATGCGACCATATGAAGGTTTCAATGGACCTAAAAGTATAATACTTTCTATTATTAGAGGTACGATCAATGACAGATCGACTATGTTTATTCTTTTTAATAGTGTTCTTTTGTGGGACTGTGTTCCATGGAATTGTACTATTTAGCTATGGTAACATTTATAGAATCTCCAATGGGTACGACTTCAGGGAAGAGATATGTGGTATTGAGGGGCTTATCAATTTACCTTACTTGTACTATTTGCAACCCTCAGTAGATATGAATGTTGCAATTTGCGTTGATCAATGTCCTACAAGTACAGGTGTAGATATTTGCCTGTATGACATCGATCACTTCACTATGACGAACTTTTGTTATGTGTAAATGAGTTCCCTTAAGATGGGACGATACTGTGTACCTAAAGAACCAGTCAGCCGAAAAATTGTCGATGACTACCTTAGCAGCACTGAAGCTTACATCAAAAGAACTATGGCTGACATCTATCTAACTCTAGACCTGATCATATTATCCATGCTATTGCTAGCATTGGCTTCCTATTTTCTAACCTATTTACTGAGTTTTCCTAATTTAGTCAAATTTTAAGTCTGGGGATAAATTTGGGCTAGTATTTGCTGTTTCGGAGTATTGTCTTATCTATTTTGGAGAGAATATTAGAGAGTTATAGACACTAGATGCCTTTATAAGATCGATAAACATAATTGTGGAGGCAATAGAGCCACATTATTCTAGTTTGCCTGTATTGGTTCTGCTGGAGTAGGAGTTTTGTTCCTTCTCAACGTAATGAAACTTTTCAATAAGATCAATTTAGGCATAAGTCTCATAAAAACTTCATCCAAAGTAGTGATTGTTTTAAAATAACTCAGATTCTTTGCAATTTTTGTTGCATTTGTTGGATTCGTACAATTTGGGTATGCCTGCTTAGTAATATTTTATGGAATGACAGTTGGAGAAAGAAGTTTAATTCAAGCTACAAGTATATTCAAAATAAACAAGATATCGACGGTGGGGCTGTCAAGATATTTACAACTACTAAAATCTACCAGTTGTCCTTACCATACCAAGCCTTCATGATACTATTCTTCCTATTACTAGTAATGAGTGTCAATGAAATGTTCAATTCCTATGCACTTAGTGTCTGGTTTTTCACTAAAAAGAAGGATGTGGTTTAAATACCTCTTCTTGTGGTACTAAAAGAACTTTTATTACACCATCTTGGATCATGTGTTTATGCAGTTTTTATGGAGATCTTCTTTTTCATACCAAAATGGATACTTTATGCAATTTATGTATTCTTGGACTCCCTACCATAAGATTCTGTGATTGTACGATTTATTTAGGGTTGCTGCCTCTGCTGCCTTGCCTGCTACTAGAATTGCCTCAGATACCTTAGCAAGCATGCATTAGTGCAAGTGGCCATTTGGTCTGAAGGCTATAGTCTTTCAGCAAGAAAAGCATTCTTCTTGCTAAGTAGACATTAATCAAAAGTGTAAGATCTTGACTTTTTAATTGAGTTCATACTATTCTTACTTAAAATATCCACCAGTTTGGTGGTTAGTTTACCTATTTACATTTACTTGTCCGTTAGTGACACAACACTCCTTGGAACTAAAGTTGCAGATATTGAAAGTCCCCTCATACCTACACTTTTTGTGTTTCTTTTTGGATTTTTCTATGTTTCAGTCTTTTAAGTTAGTTATGATATAACAACTAAATCAGTTATTCAATTATATTTAGTGGATAGAGAAATGTTTTATGGTGAATAAAGATTTGTTGAGGATTTCATTCAATAATTCATGGAATTTTATGGAAAAGCAGAAGAAGCAAAAATTAAGATGAAGAGTCATAAACAACACAGATTTAATGCAGTCGTAGTACCTGAGAACATCAATAAAGAAGAAGCATAACCTAGTTATTAATCAGAAGAAGAGGAAGAAGATGATGATGATTAAGAGGAAGAATATGAAGATATTAATTTGTAAGATGATCATTCTGAACCTGACTTGGGTAATTCCAATAAATTCACTTCAACTAAGTAAAAAACAAATGCCCATCACATTGATGCAGATCCCTTCTAATTAGATGATAATATTAGTGAGAATAGATCTTAGGCCTAATGGAAGAGTGGTAGTAATTTCAATAAATGATGTATAAATAATTAAATGACATTAAACAGTCTTACTTAATTGAGATACCTTTCCAAAAAACCTGGGTTTTGTGGCTAACCCTTGCATTGGCCTGTCTACTCCTTATAGGAGATTGTTATGCATTTGACAATCCAATGGCATTACAGTCGTCTATTTAATCTGAAATGGGATTAAACAATGTTTAATTCAATATGCTTTATTCCGTCTATTCAGCACCTAATATTGTGTTGCCTCTCTTCGGAGGAATATTGGTTGACAAATTTGGTGTTAGGGTGATGATTTTTTCACTTACCACAATCCTAATTATTGGTCAGAGCATAATTGTAATTGGAGGATATACATTATCTTATGCAACACTCTTGGCTGGAAGATGCTTTTATGGCACAGGATCTGAGAGTCTAAATGCAGCTCAGGCTTCCATTATAAATAGATGGTTTCCAGCAAACAAAGTTAGTTTGGCTCTTGGGTTATGTCTTTCATTCCCTAAGTTGGGGAGTGCCATGAACAGTCTCATGAGTCCAATGATTTAAGCTAATCGAGGGGAATTAGGATTTACATTTTTAGTTGGATTATTCTTCCTTCTATTTTCCTGGTGTTGTGGACTTTTACTCATTTATTTGGATAAAAGGAATGAAAAATAAATGGATATTTGGGAACAACACAATTAACCAATTACTCAGGAGTTAAGTTTACAATTATTTGACACTGATATCAAATCTTCAAACTCAGACTCTGATTTGCAAGAGGATGAAGAAATGAAGGTATCAGATATTAAGAACCTTGATTTCTCATATTGGATTTTAGCATGCATCATTATGCTTAGTGAGGGTTTATTTCTCACATTTTTGGATAACGGAAATGCCTTCCTACAAGCAAAATTTGGATTCACATAAGAGTCCGCAGGTGTACTTTTAACTATCCCATATGTATTTTCAGCCTGTGTGACCCCTTTCTTTGGAATTTGCACTGATAGAGTTAAACAACGATCAATGTTAATAATTTTGGCAACAGTGGTGTTCTTGGTTACTCACTTATGTCTATTGTTTATCCACTGTGATGTATGAAACTATTTGATCTAGACTGCTTGCGGAATAACAGCCCTACCTCTCTTGTCCCTTGGAATTTGCTATGCTTGCTACTCTGCAATCCTTATTCCTACTGTTACATTGGTTGTGAAACATAATATGATTGGGACTGCTTTTGGAATTTTAGGAGTGCTGTAGAATATTGCATTGACAGTCTTTCCTATAATAACAGGAAGCATTTTCAATGCTAATAATATTAACAACTTAGGAGAATATGATGCCTTTAAAGGGTAAGACTTCAGTTAATTTAGGTACGTGCATCAGTCCTATTTCTTTGTTTGCATAGCAGTAGTTAATTTCTTTGCAGCTATTTGTTTGTACATATTCGATAAAAAAGGAAATAAGAAGTTGAGCCAATGAATATATCATATATTGCGATCTTGAATTCTCCGAAAACCAATAATTAAAATTATGAGCTCTCGAAATAAAAGTTTGACAGAAAGAAAAAAGTCTAAAAGCAAACAAAAAACTGCAGTCTCCTAACGTAAGAACTCAGAAAGTGAAGACTACAACTTTTACCAAGAATTCTAACAATTTGTATAAGAGAATAGTAAGGTTGTGTTTACTAAATTTGAATACATGAAAGAGTTCTTTAATTTAGGTATTACTGAATTTCCGACCGATGATGAGATCACTTAAATACAACATGACATCCTAACAACCAGTGGATGGAATTCCAATCTAAAGAAAAATTGGACACTCAATGAGAAGAAGGTACTGATATGGCTCATTGGAAAATTGAGTCAGATACGCGGTGAAGATATACGAGACCTCTCAACAGAGTTCTATGATGAGGTTTCAAGAATGCTATGTAGGAGAGATCGTGATCAATGTAAGCAGAAGTGGGCTTAAATGTAGAAGATAGCACTTCAATAACAACCTTTCAGACCTGAAGAAGATAAAAAGTTGTTTGAGATTATTATGCAATACCAATCAGCAGATATGGGGCAAAAGTGGAGTTCTATTGCCTCAGAGTTAAATCAAAGTTCGAATGTGTATAGGTCAAGTAAATAGTGCAGAGAGAGATGGCTCAATCATCTTAATCCAAAAATATCAAAGTATTGTTGTTATCAATTTTTAGAGAGCCATGGGGCGATACAGAAGATATTGAGTTACTTACTCTCGTCAAAGAATAGGGCAGAAGATGGGCAGAAATCTCCAAAATGATGGACGGAAGACGTAGTGAGAATAACCTCAAGAACCGCTTCAATAGTCTTATTAAGCGAGAAAAAGACTTACCAGTCATGTAATAAATTTTAATAATTTATAGTTCTAGTTAGAATGGATCTGCTACTAATTTAGATGATTTGCTCTCAGGTTGCACAGGACCAGAAATTAGCGATGTGCAGAAACAAGCTATCGATGTACTTTTAGCTAAACTTCGCTGGAGAAGCACACAATCTTAACCAAAAAAAGTAGACAGGAGGGAGTCAATAATGTTGGTCGATAATTAAGTAAGGAGACAATCTTATTAGCGAACTCAGACCACAGTCTCCTATACTGTTGGAAATATTGAGCAAGAATAATCTCTTGGAGATTTGACTCCATGTCTCGTGAATGTCAGTAAAAGTATTATATACTTCTGCACTCATGATGTATTTGCTTAATTCTTTGGATTCCACTAACAGTACAAGGATCAATTTGATAAAATAAAGAGTGAACTCTCAATCTTTGATGCAGGTTTCTAACAATTTAAATCCACTCTCAGTATGATTGAAGAAATTGAAGAATCACAAAAGAGCCGCTCCATAATTCACCAAAATATTGTCACAAATGACTTAGATGACTACTTCAACCTTGAAACACCAGAAACATTTTCTAGACCAGTTTATGTAGCACCTATTGACCTCATAGCCAAATCAGCATTGAAGTATCTATCGCGGTGGAAAACAGAGAGTCAGTTAAGCAATAACACGAAGTCGAATTCTCCAATCCCGAGATCGCTTCCGAATTTGATATAAATTTAATAATGAAAAAAACTCTGTTCATAATTATTTTGCTATTCGTTCCCTTTTTCGTATTCAAATGGACCGATTACTTTTAAATTCAAACACTCTCATCATAATTTGTACATCAAATATATGATGAATTTGTGATCAGAATTACTAAATTAGATAAATTACTTGACTCTTTTATCTCCTCTACACATAAAGTTTCGTCTCCTAAATCATTTCCAAAGAAGGCTTAAAATTTTGCAAATTATTATGGGGGAGCTGTAATTCTTTCACAGAGTGATGCACTCAAATAAGTGGATAACATTTTAGTGGACTCAGTGGAAGCGTATCAAATTTCGAATAAAATAGTTATATGATCACTGAATGCATTTATCGTGATGTCTTCTTTGTAATATCTTTAAAGGAAGAAATACAATTAGAAAGAATATATTTCATAAACAAGGAACTCTACTCATCAACCATAAAGAATTTCTAAGTAATAATTATAATAGAAGAGGTCTTTGGCAGTGTAATATATCCCACTAATGAATGGGAATTGTTAGGAAAGTTTGAAGCTGAAGATACAAATGATTGGTAATCCTTCTAATTTGAATCTCATTTTTTGAGGTATCTAAAGATTCTGATTGTGGATTTTCACAAAGCTGAATACCATTGCACTTTGACATAAATTAGGTACTATAATGTTAATCACAGGGTGCAGGGATAAACTGTAATTGGCGACTTGTTAGATTCTTATAAAAGAGATAAGGTTTTTTCCCCAAAAATAGAGAATGATGTTTAACCTTAAAAACTGGAGACAACTAGTGTTAAGATTACTTTCAATGAGATTCTAGTTGATGAGGAAAGAAATGATACTTGCTCTTTCTTAGACTACTTTTATCATCAACCAAAAATCATTGATAATTAGTTTATCAATGTATTGCCCTACAAGTCCAAGTAATCTCTACTAAAAGTCACAGCATAAAACATTTTGATCCTCTCCCACAATGTTGAATTAATTAAACAACACATAATAGACTTAAGAGACGAAACACTTGAATAAAAAAACTTACTTAAAGCAGAATAAGAAAAATAAAAAACAATTGAAACAATCTAACAGTAACTGTTACATCAATTGCAACAACAATAACTGATCAATCAAAATCTAGAAAACTAAATGAAATGGGTACTTAATATGTTAATATTCGTTTTCTTTTCTATAGCTATAATGATTATTGTGATAACCATGCTGTGTGCTACTAGATCACCATAATTGTTTTTAGAAAAGAGACCTGAGAATGAATGTTAGAGTGCGCTTGTTCATTCAAGCCCTTGTTTACTTAATGATGAATCATTAGCAACACCAATCACCAAAAATGGAAAATAAAAAAAGAAAAAGAATAAATGATATCATACCCACTTAATATTCATAAATAATATATAAAAAGCAGAGTATACTCCCAATCTGGCAGCTATTCCATAAACTATTACAGACGAAAATTTGAGTAACTAAATTTGAATCTACATTTACCTTTCTTGCATATACCATTGTCATATGCCAAATCAATGCCAACACACCCATAAGTACACAATATTGCCACTCAACAATTGAACTAGTGATCATCATTACTAAAAGGGCATAATGAATTCCCACATATAGAGCAGGTATCCAACCAGATGGTAAGGTTTTTATTAAGAAATCTAATTCAAAATAATATGCTACTTCTCCAATAATATTCTTCCAATATCCCCAATCCTATAACATATAAGCACATAAATAATGCCATATATGATGTTTTTGACTCATCAAAGTATGATTTGTAGATGGTTGTATTTTGTTGTCCCAAAAAGAGTGCAGTGAGAGCAAAGAAAGAGATAAACGTAATCAAACCCGATAGAGCAAGTATGAAAGTATTTTCTTTTTTGAATATGAACTCACCCTAATATAATTGCGATTATACCTGCCATGTAATATTCAAGTACTCTCTTTCCATCTGCCAAACAAAAAATATAGGAATATACTGTTGCAACAATTAGTATAACATATGTTAATAGACTAAGTAATGCTGATGTAGTGATTGTTAAAGCTTATTAACATAAATGAGTACTCATCCATGGTGTAAAAACTATTGCTAACATTGTTAATTGAAGGTATATTTGCTAACATACACTCAAACCTAATGGAGGAACATTATCAACAGGGTTGTTGACTGTTGCTAAATCGTAAGTGAAGTTCATAATTTAACTGTATAATAATTAATGTAAATTTGATCACATATTAATCAAGACGGCATAGACGGGACGCATTAATTAAGCTTAAAACTGTGGAAATTAAAAACGAAATACATAAAAATTTTTCATTAGCAATTGTTACATAATGTCTCTCCATTCATCAATCGGTTACGATAGCCTTCGATCCGTGATTGTGGCCAAAGCCCTCAAGAAATGTGAAGGTAATAAAACACGTTAATAATAGAAATTTAAAATGAGTATTATTCATCAGAAAATGGCTCAGAAGTAAAGAGTGCCCTCTCTTCAGACTCAGAAAAGCTCATCTTTGATAAGTACATAACTCAATTAACTTAATAGAGTATCATCTGCAGAATCTCCAGAGACCAAATTTGTCTTCAATAATTAACAATCTCCTCTCTCTTAGTTTAATACTCAGCAATGATTATAAATATAAACAATACAATAAACATGTAAACATTCTCTTTCACATTTGCCATCTTCAAATAAGTTATTACTTATTGAAGGATACAAACTACGATGTCGATATTAATAGAAAAAATATAAAATAACATCTATATCCTTACAATGACTGATCATTTTCTACATCGACATTCTACATGTAATCAACAACAAGAAATCAATATTAATACATAATCTGTCACACAAATACCATTAATTAAATCTTTTGATTTCGAATAAATTTTTATTCCTGTTTATAGCTATTCTAAAGGGAATCGTTAAATATTATTATAAAATAAGAAAAACAAGTTTAATCAGAACAACTTTTTAAAATTCTTAAACTCCGCTTACAGAATGGAAGTTGAACTATGATCACTCTTGGTATTTGTGGTATTATTAGAATAACGATTACTAGCATGAGAACTTGTTTTTCTATGACAAGTAGGAGTTGAGAGACCAATTAATTCTGCTTGCAACTTGATCATCATTCTAATAGATTGCACTAATTCTCCATCAGGATCCTTAGTCTGACTTAAGAGTTTCATTTTTTGATAGAGTGCTTGTGGGGCAACATTTTTATTCTTAGCTATTAGAAGTGTGTCTTTTTCTAACTTTTCTAAACCCTTCTATATGGCTGAAAAGTATTATTGTATGACTGATTCAGTGTTAATAAGTGGCTGTTATTTTTAATTAGGAACACCAGTTGCACTCCTCTTATGACGTGATGGCTCAGTGATTTCTTTTTGGAACTCTTTTTAGAATTAGTTTTCTTTCATCTCTTATGTGTACTTCTTATCATCTAAATAAAATGCTTTAGAAACTTTAGGGTATCGCATTCTGTTTTTTGTTATCAGTAAAATTGATATGAAACTATGATGCAAGGGGAGTGGAATATGGACTAGCATTTGGAGTATTGTTATTTGGTTTCAAAATATCAGTAAACTATTGGGTTTACTGTTCAGTCTGCTATTGAAATTGAAGAAGTGTTTTTTGTAATTGAGATGAAAATTATGATCCAAATATCTATGGTTAATGAACCTTAGAACGATCTAAATATTTATGTAATGTACTTTCATCCATAGGTATAGAGACAGTAGCTGATTACTTATGTAATCCACCCATTGTCACATTAGTTTGCTTTGATTTTTCAGGTTTATTATTTGTTTATGTAAGTAACTATGACATTTTTTATTATGCTGTCTTTTCAGGTTAGTAGCGAGTAGCAACTTAAGGATCACTTTACAATTAACTCTTTTTTAACAATCGTATATGTACCTCATTAAGAATTTCTCTATCCATTTCACTAGAATCAGTTATGAGATTGAGTTCATTGTTCTCTATTAGTAGATTGTTAACATCATAAGTATGTGTTAATTTGCGACATTTTGGACATTGTATACGGTATTTGTTTTGTATTTGGCTAAAAAATTCAAATATTTGAAATTCTAACCTTGTATTTTCTTATATAGCAATATTCTACGCACACTTATAGCATAATGGATGAGAACAGAGCAGAGACACTGGTTTAATTGCTTGCATCTTGCATAGTAGACATTAATGAATTTGATGCATGTTTAATTAACTGATTTATATATAATTAAAATCTATTCAATTCTCATAGATGTTCACTACACCATCCTTACTGCAACTAAATATTGCGGTATTCAAATTTCCGAATCTAATTATACATTATCAATACCCTATGGCTGACACAGTGTCCTTGTGACTTGCAATTTTAAAGAGTTCCTTTTGCTTTTTCACATCAAATAAATGGAATTAGCTACCACTTCCTACAGCTAAATATTATCCAGACCAATCATATGCAATTCCACCTACATAAATGTTTATTGTACCTATGTCCCCTTAATGTAGTTTTTAGAATTCTCCTGGCTTCCTTAGATTCCAAAGATTAACCTCAAATTAACTTGTTGAGGCAAGATCTGTTCCATTCTCAGAAAAAGTCAAATTAACCACAGCTCCCTTAAATTAGTCTAATAATACCTCTTAACCCTCAAATTGAGCTAATAACTGACCCTACGTAATTCTCCAGATTTTAATCAAAGAATCTTATTATCCAATAGCAAGTAAAAGTCCATCAGGATGAATGGCAACTGAAGTAAACGAACATTGACCTTCGAAATCAGTAACCTTACTTTCTTGTTACCCATTCTTAAGATTATAGAATGCAAGCAACCCATCTTTTGTGACTACAATAGCCAAATATTGAATTGGATGAATTGCAATTGCTGTAATTTCAGATCCAACTTTGATTGTAGATGTGACTGATCCTTCATTTGAGTCAACATTATATTGATAAGTAATTAGACTTCCATCAGATGATGAAGACACAAATCTCAGATATTGATCAATTTAGAAAAATTTCACACTTGTAATTGGTTATTGATGTTATTGTGCTTAGAAAAGCAATTTTTCGTGACTATAGAGTGTGACTTCTCCTGTTTATCCACCCACCACACAATAATTATCAAGGACATCAAGAGTTGTTATGCTTTATTAGTTGCTAAATTATTGCTTTACTGAATAATTTGAAAGAATCTAATGATAGAGGGAATTCTTACCTCTGGGGCTGGGAATTAATCGAAATAAGCCTGTTGTTTTCTTTGCACTTTCCTTTATCCTGTTAATTTTAAAGAAGTAGTTTCAATTTCTGCAATCACATTGGATGATAATTTTTCTGGTGCATTATTTGCTTCTACTTCTACTTTTTAGTTTAATTTATGCTGCAATTGACTCAATTCTATTCTAGCTTAATCTCTTTCCTTTATTAATTTAGCTATGACTCTGCAAGCAGCATCATGTTAATAAAGAGCATGAGTTAATTCATGTCTGACTGATTCCAAGTGTTATTTAAGCTAAAATTACTCCAATAATAGGGCATCCCATTCGTTCTGCAATAAAGAAAGCAATGATGGTATGGATGTTGCAGTCACAGGTCGAGGCTTTTGAACTCTCGATACTTTGACCTGCATTATATTATTTTGATACTTCAATGAGATCATCAAAATTTAATGGTCTTCCAGTAATAGGACAAGTACCAGTGCTTTCAATATGCTTTTCAATCAGTCTCTTTTCAAATATATGTCCACTGACTTTTGAGATGACAGGTGTCTCAATCAACTCACCCGACAATGCACAGGTTTGCCACGATTGCATATGATATTAATTTATTTGAATATTTTAATTGCTTATATGTTCAAGAAACTCGAGGATCTTTCCAAACCTACACTACTCTCCAAAACTGGAATCAAAGAATTAAAACAATAATTGGAGAATCTTTATCCTTTTTTCAAGGAAATTGAAGATGAAGTCTTTCCCAAAAAAGCAAATATTCAATCATTTCGCCTTAGAAGTGAATACAAGGTCGACATCATTTAAGTGGACAAAGATATAGTATGTTTCACTAAAGAGGATCTCGTAATTCCACATTTGAGGTTAGTGCATAAATACCCCGATTTACTCATAAAATAACAAGTGGATGTTGGAGCAATCAAACCAGTATTAGGTGGTTCTGATGTATTGGCTCCAGGATTACTTACAGAAGGAGCAAACTTTCTAGATGTATTGAATTATGAAATATAAGGCATAAAAAGGATAAGTTGTTGCCATTTATGGTTAAGGGAAGGAACATGCAATGGCAGTTGGATTGATGGTTTTAAGTAGTGAAGAAATTAAGAAAGAACAAAAAGGACATGCCATAACAACACTACATCATTTAGGAGATGCCCTTTGGTAAATGAGTTTTAAATGAAAATATGGATATTGTACATAAACTTTATCATTATTATTTGGTGATTTCAGTCTTAAGGTTGTCAAATGAGTCAACTGGAACGTGTTGTGCCAAAGTGTAATATTTGCCCTTTCCATCATCCTCTTCCTTCTTCTTTCTCAGAAGTCTGCCATAAATCTCACTAATACCTGACTCTGATTCTTCTTGGCAAATTTCGGATTCCTTGGGCCCAAATTGCTTCATTTAATTGTGGGTCTACTCTAACATCTTCTGTCAACATGTTTCTTTAAGCTACAGAATTTAACGCTACTCAATACCAAATCTCACAATGTGACTCACTGCTCGTGGTGCCTTTCTTTTGAAGGTTTCCTTGTGAACTGCCTTATGGAGATTGATTGTGTAATCTCTACTCACTTCACCCAATGGATTTTGCTTTCCCTTCTCCTTCTTGCCCATTAATTAAAATCTTTAAATTAATTTTTTTTAAATAAAAAGTATTTGATCACACTGCGAACTTATGTTTTCCACCGTTCGCTCGTAAATGACCCATTCTAGTGTTAAAAAAACTACGCATTGCCATTGTACTCTCCATCCACATTGATTAAGATGCTCTATTATGGGTAACGAGTAATTAATCACAATTATTTCTAGTATATCGTTCATCACTCTCATTATTTACCTTTTCTAACATAATTCTATACTTTTTTTAGTATTGATTGTAAATACATATTCTTCCTCTTTAATTATAGGATTGTATTCAATTATACGGAAGAATAAGCCTTAGGGATTTGAGATTGAGGTAAAGCAGTCAATCGCAATTTTAACTTCGACACTGTTAACACCTATGGAGTTGGGGGAGGCAGTTTTTACTGATACTATTTCTTCACATACAATTTCCCTAAGGATGTGCTACTCAAACTACCCTACTCCTAGTGTATCGAGTTGAGAGGAGTTCGATTTATGGGAGTTTTAGTGATCTTTTTAGGAGAAAGCTTTCGTTCTGATGACAGAGTCTTTGTTTGGCAAGGTTCCTCTAAAGGAGGCTTATTCTTTGGTTTGAGAAGTGCTTCTGACTCAAATGATGAATCTATATCCCATCCCTTGATTGTTTCTATTTTATTTTACATATATAAATAATAAGAGAATCGAATATCATTATTAATATTGAGGGTATTTGAGAGTGGAAAGGGTGTCAGGGTCATAGGTAGCGATGAATAGTTTCTTCACGTATCGTAAGTGAAGGGCTGAATCTTAAATTTTATCCGATTTAAGGATATCTTCGATTACTTGGAAACTCGAAAGGTACTCCTAGCAAATTGCTCTAGCTTTCTCATCCTTGAAGAGCACCATCAAGTCATGTCTAGTGTAATTTTTTTTCTCCACAGCTTTTTTCACGAATTTGCTGACGACTTAATTCTATCTGATGATTTTTGATTGGCGGGAAGCTATGATTAGCTAAAACACTTACTAAAGTAATTTTTGATCAACACTCCCATGTTCTTAGGTATATTTTTAGCCTCAGTTGGATTGAGTGATTTTCTGGCCTACTTCTTTACAATATCTTGATTTTAGGCACTGATAGTTTCGACAGCATCAGAGTGGAAGAAATGACACTCAGAATCAAAATGATCGTAAGTGCTGTTCATTTCGTAGTGCTCTTAACTTGATATCATAATTATTTTAATTAAAAATATTGATTCGCTCTTGCGATTGTTATAAGGGAGAGGTAAATATTCTATCTAAATTATAATCATAAATTTAAAAGTTCTCTAATTTTCTATTTCAAAATCTCCTAGTATCCTGACTCCTTTCTATCAGCTATCATTGCCAAATCAAATGGATGAGGATCTAAAAACTATTCCTTCAGTGATTAGAGATTTTACTAAAATTCACACTCATTTCTTGGCTAATAGACACCCAAATTCCTGAGATCATCCTTTGCTCGATTTGCTTCTTAAATCTTTTAAGTCATTTAGAGAACCTTATTTTTAATCAACTATAGATAAGATTTTACATTACTATTCATATACTAATATTTATAATTTTAATACTCTTGCCAAACTATAATCCACAGCATCAGGAATATCGAAATTATTACGATCAATATTAATTTCTTAAAGTTTTTATTGCTTTAGTTCATTTACTTCAGATAGCTTTGAGGCGATCAAAAACCTCTCCTAGGAAATATCAAAATTCTGCAAATCCTTTTTAATTTCTTATATTTGTTCCAGTTTTTAATCTAAATATTCACGGTATTGTTATTGTTACATCTCCATCATGTTCCTAACTACAAATTCTAGTTCATTATTCGCATCATCCTTCTTTTATTGTATTTTATTGGTTTAATTAATTTAACAAATAATGGATTCATATGAACCTTCACTCTACAGTATACTTCTAAAAATATTAGAATCATTCTTAGTTTAAATCAGACTATCATGAAATTTTTCGATATCCTAATTTTAAACCTAAAACTAAGAACATATGTCCCTCAATTCAAGAACTTTGTCAATAATTTCTTAAATTGCACTTTTATATTCAGCTAATTTGGAATTATGTTACTAAATTAGGACCTGTTCAGTGAGTAGGGCAGTATTGATTTTGCCAGTGATTTTTTGAATTTTTTCAGTCAAAAATTATGTAGACTGTACCTAGAATTGCCTTCTCCTAATATTAGTTCTTAAATTGCTTATCAACAAAAAATATTGTTCCTGGCAATCAACATGAAGATTTTAGATTATCTTTACCTCCCATACATTTTTGTATTTCAATTTATTTGATTGCTGTTATAGTTCATCAATTACATCTTTCATTTATTTTACAGCTTCATAATTTTATAACTAACTATCAAATTCTGCTTTCTATCTTGAATGATAATGATTTGGGATTAAAAATTAAAATTATTCAATTTAAGAATTTGGTTAAAGCATTGCCCTGATATTGTTGTGGACTGGAAAAATCAAAGGTTAATTAACGTATTCTTATTTCATAAGCAAAAGATACCACAACTTACCAAGTTAATTTAAGCAATTTTCATTGTTTATACTAAAATAATTTGGATGAATTTATAAATTTAATTCACCTTCTTGTGTCACATGCAAATAAATAGTATCAAGTGTAAGATTCAGGTTTTATCTCAGTTCGTATATTACAGCAATTAACTAATTAGATTATCTAATACTTTTTAAATAATTTTAAAAGCTTATTATTCATTCACTTCTGTTCCATCTAAATACATTCTAAGTGTTTATTTAAATGGTGTGTACACATATGTATATGGATGATCAATATTATAATCGACTATAGGTAGAAGTGAATAAATTTTAAATGAATTCTACAAGTATTCCTCCAACCTTTCTTCTGTTAACACTACTCCTATTTACCATTAATAATATTCTTATTGATCTTAGGCCTAAACAATTCTAATTCTGCATCCTCTAATGTCAACTAACCTCCTGAGTGAGTATTGCTGATATTTCCCATTAATTTCCATTAAAAAGATATTAATTAAATGGTTTACAAAATTAGAAATAAGTCCTTCTTTTGGACAAGAGCTGGATGGAAGAATAACTGGCACCCAAAGAATTTCAATGCCCCAAGACCCTCAAGCTCTGAATTCACCATTGGTATCAGATGTCGTTACGATCACAACTCTTTCTTAAGAGGTACCAATTTCAATTAAAGGAAGCCTATCACTCATACAGAAAGATTTCGAGACACTGCAAGCAATACTTTTTCGGGAATAAGGAATTAGAAGAATTATTCTAAATGGGATTGAGGACCTTCTTTATTGTACCACACATTGCCGAATGTCAAGTCACTCAAATTAAACATGGTGGTGAAAGAAGAATGGTCGACTAAATTGATAGAGATTTTGAATTAGTGTCATATAATTCGCATCCATATTAATTGTTTACTTACACTGTATGGAATCAATACTTAGCTAACTAACAAGAAGCATATGAATAAAGAAAGAATGGTGGTAAATCAGTCGAAGATTAAGTGATTGATCACATCAGGTATTGAATCCTATTATGAAGTGATTTGGTAAAAGAGGAAAAGAGTAAATTGGGAGTAGGAAAATAATTAAGTATTGAAAGAACAGCAGAAATTGTCATGGGTGTCATGAGATAATTGAAGGCTGCTTAATAGAGACCAAATCTCAATAATAGGTAATAAAATATCCTAGTGTAGACGGGGAGATGGAGAGTTTGATGATTTCTTAGAATAAAGAAGACCTTTCGTAGCCCCCAATAATCAGTCAGCTACTCATTGAGTAATACATTAGAATATATAATATTTATGTATGTTGTAATGTTTTCAATATTGCAAGGCTTCCTGAGCATAAAATTTAACATCCTTGTCATTATCTTCACTTAATTCAGTAATTGCTCTATAAATATATATTCATTTACTGTTTTATTTGATTGAGGACTGCTTAATTTTCTATTTTTTTAGATAGTGATTTTGCTACTTTAATACTTACAAATTTGAGGTTAGGAACATTATCCTTCATGCATTTTTATACAATTGGCCACAACTTATCCGAAATGACAGCTCCTTCTGCTACATATCCAATTTATTGAATTGCATAGAGTGCATTAATTCTATAAAGAAAACCATTTTCTTTGTTGAGAGTTTCAATGCATTTTGCTAGGAAACTTCCAAGAACCCAATCTATTTTGTAGACTTGAATGAGGTCTGGTAATCTACTCAATCCAATTGATCTGACTTCTGCTGCTCTATCCTTCAAAAACATCAAGTAGATTGGTTCAAGGAATTTTGAGAATACATCTTAATTTTTGATCGTTCTAATTATGAATTATAGATTACAAGGATAATTAAATGATTGTTTACATAGTTTCTTTTCTTACTCTCCATTTAGGGTCATCCATACTCTTCTTAAAGTGTGGTGCAAATGTTGTTAGTGCTTCTGGTCCAATGGCAGCTGCAAATTTACCTGCAGATTATGCTGCACATCTTCTTACATCTTAATTATCATCACTAAGAAGATCAATTAAATAAGATTATAATTTGCTTTAACTGAATTCTTTTGGCAATAGAGTTGCAATAGTACCAATTACATCACATGCATATTCTACATAAATTTAATATATACATTTAACTTAAGCAAATGCATCCTTTGCCAATAATTAGAGTAGAGGAACAATCAAATTCAGTTTTTCTGGAGAGACAAATTTAATGAATTTAGCCAAACTCTTAACTGCTACAACCCTTACGTCACTTTCTGCATCTTTAAGGAGATTTGAAAAGATTTAGATTAAGGAGGAATCAGCTATTTCTTTTCCAACTGCTTCAGCTAACTATTTATAAAATTAGAGGATTACTTCAGCAAATATTTTAGATAATGCCAGTCTTACTCTCCATGATTTATCCTCTGCTGATTGGATAATGAGGGGTAAAATATTTGTTTAATTTTATGGACTTGTCAATGTCTTTGCAATATTCATTAAACTTTCCATGCAAAGTAATCTCACTTAATCTTACTCATCTTAACATAGTTGTTTTAACACTGTTATGAGATCACTAATGACATGTACTTTATCCATGTATTATGCTATTTCACCTATCTTACTTGCAACTGCTCTTCTAACCATTGGTGTTTCTTCATTGCAAAGTTCGGTGAATTTCCTAGATGACAAATATTTGTACTATCGAATTTTCTCCTTCTAATTCCCTGATCTGGCATAGAGAGGACACATTAAACTTACAGCTGAGACTCTACATGTAAAATTAGTCTCGTTGGATGCTAATCTTAAAATCTAATTTAGAGTTTCTAATACCATAGGCACAATAGTATTGGCTATTTCATTATCATTTAAAAACCCACACACGATTGTGATTGATTTTACTGCCTACTCTCTAACAACTGTTTCATCGAAACCTGCCAATTGTTCAAGTAGTGGTAACAAACTCATGGATTGTTAGGGTATTATTTAACTTGATAGAGAAACACACTTACGCAATAAACCCTAGCTCCTCAGCCATTGCAAATAGTACTTCATCATCCTCCTTTTTCATTAGACCTTACATAAACATGTATAGTACTTTCAAAATATGGCAGGAGTTGTGACTTGATCTTATCCTATCCTAATAGGGTTGCCACCACTCGTACTCTGTGCATTGCATTCACTTTCAGATGCACTTCCTCATTTTCCATATCCTCCTTAAAAATATCAAAAGGGTTTTCACTCATATTTTAATTTATTCAACATTAATATTCATATTCATATTTTCAATTTATATATTCTGACAATCCCATATCTGCTGCTTCTTGAAGAGCCTTGCTCAACATATCCTAAACGAATGTTTAATCTGATTTCAATGACAGAGATTTATGATAATAATGAATAGCTTTACTTAAACTATTTGGTAATTCACTTAAGTGATAGGAAAATGCTAAACCAAAAAATATTTAAGGAGATACTGAATTAAGCTAAAATAATTACAATTATTACTTAAATACATTTCTCAAATATCTAAATTGCATTTTTATAATCTCTCTATTTACGAAAAGTATGACCCAAATTCTATAATGCAGATTCTCTAATCTTATGATTTGAATTTTAACAAAAAACTAAGGCATTCAAAAAGTACTAAATTACATATAACTATACATCTTTGGCTTCATTATACTTCTTCTACTTATATGCAATCACACCTAATTCATTTTAAATCATAGGGTCAGTTGGATTAATATCTTTAGCTTGTTAGAGAGACAAAATTGCAGTCTACAAATTATTGGTCCTCAAATATTCCATCCCTATGTAGACATGAGCCTAATAACAACCAGGGAATTGACGAGTTATTGATCTATAAATAGACATAGCCTAATCAGATTCATCTTATATAGCATATGAATGAGCTAATCCTATCCAACTGTATATTAGATGCTAATCTAACTGAATTGATTTTTAAAATTATTTCCTAGCTACTTCATACTTTTTAGTAGAGAAGTAGTAAACACCTACAACAAACCAACTTAATGCATTCTAAGTATAGTTCTCAATCAAGTTGTGAGCACAAAAATACAATTCAGCAATCTATTCCAACTCCAATAAACAAGACACATAAGTTGGAATCACATCGAAGTACAAAGGATCCTATTTGATTGCCTTCAAGGACCAATCATATGCCGAGGCAATATCATAACTATAATAGGCTTTCTTTGCCTTCACATTCAAAATATCTATGTTATTCTTTTTATCTAAAGTATGATAGATTAGGTCATTCTGAGATGGAGCCTCTTCCTTTCTGATATATGGACTTCGTATTGGTGAAGGTTTCAAGGTTTAAGTTTCAATTTTATCAACAATTTACAATTATTGTGCAATTTTCCTCTTTTCTTCTTATAAATGCTCTGCTATTCGACTATTTGCTATATCACTATTCATTGTCTTGCTCAAATAATAGTCCTTAAGCCAAGCTTCATCTGGATTCAATTAAATTTATTGAACCAAGTTCTCTTTTTCATCAGATGAGATTAAATATGAGTCAACTAATTATTAAAAAACTCGAACATTTGTAGGTGTTTTCTACAAACATTCAAAATAATTTAAAACTGCTTATTACTTATTCTCCAATGCTTCATAACACTAACCTCGAACCCAATCACTTTAAGAAGTCTGTTCTTCATTCAAAATTTCGATTCCAAGTTCATATTGTCTATTAGCGAAAAGTGCTCTTGCTGCCAAAACTGCAAAATCCCCCTAAGTGAGTTTATGTTTTAAGAACAAGTTATACACACCAGAATACTCGCTATTTGCAAAATGACACTAAATTAAGGTTATCGCTTACAATTCCTAGCATGAATACAATATATGGTAGGGTGGCCTAATCTGAATTGAGGCAAAGCAACTTTTCAGCAAAAAATATAGCCTACTTGTATTATCCCTACAAATAGCTGCTCATAGCTAATTGATAAATGTTTAATAATGATGGATTATTGAGCAATTGTGTGGAGAAAAGTGAATTGGCTGTTATATTGAAGTAAGGTAATTGAACTTCATAATTCATGTTTGTGTATTTGGAATGCTCACTTGATTATCTTTTAATGTTTGATGGCTTTTTTTGAATTGACATTCCAAATTCAAATTTATATTTATGTTAATTTTCACAATTCTTTCAATTGCACAAGCATTTTAAGAATAGAAAATATCAGCTACACTACTCAATCCATATTTACATTGTTTTGACATTCCATATGATAATTAACTCTATGATATTAAAGTATCATTTTTAGGAAGTGTTGGAATTGATGTTGCAATGTTTTGGTAATCATAAAATCAATCATTCATGGAAACAATCAATTCATATCAACCTATGGATACTGTAAAATTGAGATTTAGGAATGATGAAAGCAGAATTGAAAATTGTTTTTACGTTGTAGGATATTAAATATCAAGAGGACTCACAGAAGAAAAGAACTTTTAATACATTATAAGTAACAGTTTATTAAACAAAAGAAATTGAACAAGTATTAATAGATGATCTAAACGCAACCTATTTAGGAGAGTATTTGTTTGTTATTCTAGTTCCAATTATTATTGTATAATTTATTAAGTGAATATACCTAACTCTCACAATTAAAAATCTATTAATTATCTCAATCGTAGCTCTTTTCTATTAAAATCCCTTATATCATCACTTTAACTTGCTTTCAATAAGTAATCAGTTAAATATTTCAATTCTTAATCTTTTGGATCTGATTGCCATTCTAATATTGGGATTCCATTATCAATTTGCAACCCAAATGAATGAGATAAATTATCAACAATTAGAGTTTTACGCAAATCTATATCCTTTAATGTTCTTAAATCCTTAATAAAAAACCCATTCTTTGTCTCCATGCAATGAGACCTTGTAAAGATTCCCAATATCTTATTCTATTCTGGATCCAAGTGATCAACTATTGTTGTTGCATAAGCTGCTGATGAGGCTGTAAAGATATAAATCGAAAATATTGGGGCCAATGTATTGAGCATGTAATGAACATATGGCCTTACATTGAATCCAATAGTATTTACCCGTACTTATGGAACTTCTTAACCAGAACAACTGTGAACCAAAGTTTCATCCAAGTCTAAAAGCAGCATTCTTGATTTGCTCTCATCTCGAGGTAACTCGACCTTTTTACTGTTTATAAATTCTTCCGATGGCCCCTTTAAACATTTGGTAGCATATATCAATCCTCGTTAAGTCAGGGTAAGATGCTTAAGAAAGGCTGCCTCATTGATGTGACGTCCAAAAATGAGGTTCCTAAAAGGGTGACTCCTGATTTTCTCATTCATTTCAAGAACTTGTTTAAGTTCTGCATCTGAATGTATGTGTTTATTATTTAAAAGTTGCTTAGCAGCTGTAGTGAATAATGGTGTTTGCTGTGGTTTAAATTTAGATTGTTTAGTAACTTTGTGGGATGGTGTAATGGAAGTAATTGGTGTACCACAATCAGAATCATCAGTTTAGAAATCAGACTTTTTAGGAGATTTAGCTGAAACTGGAGTAGGAGTGTTCTCATCTTCAGAATAGAATTATGATTTCTATTTAGTTTTGTTAAGGGAGAGCTTCTGCATATTGTAGTGCAATTTGGCGTGCATGTTATACTGAATCGAATGTCAACAATAATTAATTGATTATTTAATTGATGTCAAAAAAAGACTTGTTAAGGTGTGAAAGTTCCATGGATCCACGTGAGCTCGCAATTCAAAAATTACTCAACCCTAAACCCAGGTTTCATTTGGAACAATCTTCATTGCTTTCTAAAATCCAATCATTTTTACCAGAAATTAAAAAAGCAAATGAAATGCTCAAAGATGAGACAATTCTAACTTAACTTAAAATTGATGATCAAAATGCACTCACCAGAACGAGAGTCAAGGATCTCATACCAAATGCGAATCTTAGAAAATACATTAAAAGAACTGGCAAAGCAAAAACAAGCAAAGTGATTAATATGGTATTAAAATAGATTATGTTAGGATTTATATTTAGGAGTATTAGATACAAATGGGTAAGTTTAAGAAGAATAATGACTTTATATTTATAATTGTATTTTATCAAATTTTTACAAGGACATTTAGGTAATTTAGGTGAGATTATCATGTGGTATTACGAACATGAATAAAATACAATTTCTCAACACTTCCTATTTGCCTGCTACCTTAGAAGAACAATTATTCCACTAAGATCAACATCAGGAAAACAGAATGGATATTGGATCGTGCTCTCCAACACCAACTTTTATGTTGTCTGATTAATTGGATCACTAACCATACTAGGCTAATTTAGAGATTGAGATTGAAGATAATTGTAAGTATTCTTACACAGAAGAGTTTGATCCATTAGAATTATATATGCAGGAATTATATTAGTAGATTTCAATCATTCAGATTTAAGAATAAGAGCTTTAAAATTATCAGGCTCATAACCCATATAACCCATTCATTCAACCAATCACACTTAATCCCCCTGTTTTATAAAAGAGACTAGTTTCCTTTGGATTATAGTGTATTCAAGAAAAGGATGAAGATTTAGAGATCGTGGTTGATAGTGAGGATGACGATTCTGATGATAGCGAAGAAAGTGAAGACATTGAATGAATTTATATATTTGTTTATAAATTATGAGTCGAAATCTTACAAGAATGAAGGTAGCTTTAAATGGGAAATCAAGAGCATAAAAAAATTAAGAAAAGCCCATTAGTCATGCAGAAAATATCATCTAAAAAGCAATTCTTGATACCTCACAGTAATGTTAGGAGAAAAATCAAATTTAGGGCAATGAAATTGTTCACAATACAAGTGAAGCAAAATTAAAGGATTAAAGTTCAGATGAGGAAAAGAGTTCTAATAAATAAATAAAGAAAATATAGAAAAGTATTAATAAACAAAAACAAGATAAAGCTCAAAAGTGAAAATATTATAATATACAATAAATTGACTATTTCTATTTTTATGATTATATCCTAGTGAAATTTATTTCTATTATAATCAGACAGATATAAAATTGATAATCATAATTCAATATGCAATTAATTTAAATATCGAAAATGATTACCCTTGTTTTATTCTATCTCTCTGTGGCCCTGTCCACCAAGGATCCACTTAACATTAAATTACCCTCTTAGGTCAAGTTACTAGAAGAAGTTAGGAAACATAGTGCAAATCGAAGATTGAGCAGTGTTTCAAATAATTGGTCCCCGATTCGAGTTCATTATGAATATTTGGAAGAACCCTTAGCAAGCGTCAAAGAATAAACATAAACAGCATTATAAATCATTCAGACATTCTTTGGAAAGCATTTGCTTGTCAAAAGGTAAACTGGAGATCTTCAATGGCTTTCAACATATGAAACAGATTGGTACTATTTTACTGTTCCCCAAAGTTTGTAAAGAAACTATACAGCTGATTTAGTAATTATTGAGTTGAATTTTAGGTCTTTTTTGTTGCACAAGAGACAGACAGCACTGCTGATTATATTGCCAGATGTGCACCTGTAATTTTTGATGAGACAACTGGAAGACCCATTTTTGGTCTGATGATTATCAACAACTATTACTTCGCTGAGAAAATTGTATGATGTGCAAATATTTTAGGGCACAAATGCATAATTTGAGGCAGCAGTTCAAATTATCATCCACGAATCAATTCATGGACTTGGATTTACTTAGGAACTTTTTCCTAATTACTTTGACAGTGCCACAGGGTCCAACTACACTCAAACTGTTTTTTAAAGAGTGAATTAAGAATTAGACTTACCGACACCCAGACTAAAATAACTAGTCGAGAATCATTTTGGTTGTTCATTAGTGGCAGGGGCAGCCGTAATATATATAATTATTCGAGATGGAAGATCAAGGAGGATAAGGAACAGTTGGATCACATTTTGAGAGATCTCTATTTTATAATGAATTAATGACAGGAACAGAAATTAGTGGAAATGCATTATTCACTGAATTTACATTTACTTTATTAGAAGATACAGGGTATTAGTGTTATCTATGAATAGATTTTATCGTGTTATCTCTCACAATAAAGATCTATAAATATTTGGAAAAGATAAAGGATGTGATTTTTTAACAAATTAATGTTTCTCAACCTAAGACTACATTGAATTTTGCCCTAGCCCATACAATGAAACCGAGGGCTTGTAAATTGAAAATATTGGTTGTACTTATGCTCACACTGGTATTGGACTTTGTGTCAATGATGGTTATGTTGAATGCCCCTATTTTTATTTAGTGGATTCATCATTAGATTGTAGGGATGCTAGCAATTATAATGCTACAATGTATTATGGAACTAATTTCTATTTTGGATATGATAGTATGTGTGTCAAGGGTCGATTACCAACTAATTCAAAGGCTTTTGATGTTGGTCATAGTTGTTTTTAATATTCATGTGATTCTGACAATAAATTAACTATCATTGCTGATGGAGTTAAATACGACTGCAGTGAAGGAGGTTCAAAACCATCTTATGATAAAAATAAATATTTAGAAGGATTTACATGTCCAAATAATCCAAGTTTGTTATGTTAAACAAAAAGTGAATGCCCAAATCAGTGTAATAAGAAGGGTTATTGTCTTGGAGGAGTGGTAATATATAGCAAATTAATTTAGTGTAATTGTATGAAAGGTTATTCTGGTTTGGCTTGTGATAAGAGTTGTAGTACTTATAGAAGTGGTACAGATTGTGTGGCAACTTGTCCTACTGGAACATTTTCAGATGATTATACTATGTATTGCTTAGGATGTCCATCAAATTGTCAAACTTGTACAGCCATAGATGTTTGTACTGAATGTGCTGACCATTTTAATTTAAGGGGAGGTTTCTGCGATCCAGCTTATTCTTGGATAATGAGTTTATGTTTGATTGTATTCCTATTATCATGATATATCTTTTTTGCAGACTTAATGGTTCCCATTATTTTTTGATATATTTATTTTAATCTAATGCAACCGCAATCAAAATAATCATAAAAGGAAGATGAACACAGTCAAGTAGAAGATCATATTTTGCGAAAATTTGAGTTGCTAGAATTTAAGGGAAAGGGAGCATATGGTGTTGTATGGAAGGCTGTAGACCGTAAAACTAAGCAAATTGTGGCCCTCAAAAAGGTAGTTAAAATATGTATTAAGATATTTGATGCATTTCATAATGCCACTGACTCGTAGCGAACATTTCGTGAAGTCATATTTTTGGAGTAGTTAGCAAACCATGAAAATATAATCAAGTTGACTAATGTCATCAAGGCCGAGAATAATCGTGATCTTTACATGGTTTTTGATTTTATGGAAACAGATCTGCATAAAGTACTGTCTCATCATATTTTAGGTTATAAGAGCCAATATTTTAGAGCCAATACACAAAAAATACATCATATATTAAATACTTAAGGGTCTTAAGTATCTACATTCAGGGGAATTGATTCATCGCGATCTCAAGCCCTCTAACCTATTGATTAATTCCGAATGTAAAGTCAAGATAGCAGATTTCGGTTTAGCAAGAAGTGTCACTAGACCTGATGATAATAGTAATTCATTAATAAATTAGGCAATCCTATCTTAACTGAATATGTAGCCACTAGATGGTACAGAGCACCAGAAATACTGCTAGGATCTCAACATTACTCTAAAGCTGTAGATATGTGGAGTTTGGGATGTATTTTGGGAGAAATGATTGTTGGTAAAGCAATCTTTCCTGGGACATCAACTTTAAATTAAATAGAGAGAATAATTGAACTGGTTGGTAGACCAAAAGCTGATGAATTAGAAGCCATTTAAGCACCTTTAGCAGAATAAGTACTACAAAGTATCACTACTTAAAAGAGGAAAAGTCTCACATAATTATTTGCTTCAGGTTAGGATGATGCTATAGATTTTATAAGGTAAATTACTCATTTAATTTTAGAAAACTATTACTCTATAATCCTCATAAACGAATGACTGTTGAGCAAGCATTAAATCATCCATATGTTAAGGAATTAAAGGAACTGAGGATGAAACCAATAAAGGTATCAATTAATATAATTAGATGGTGCAATTGAAACATTTATGGATGATAACCATAAATACTCTGTCAAAGAATACAGAGATGCTCTCTATACTCATATATCATAAAAAAAGAAATTAGAACATAAAATTCTAATCAGAAATCTGAATAACGTTTAAGTTAATATAAGCGCAGAAAAATCAACTTCGCCAACTAAAAAGGATTCCTTTCTCAAAAAAAGTAAGGACTCTGAACCCTCGAACACTGATATTAGTGAGCATAAGATAAATGATTTTCAGCATCCTAATCGTACAATCCACAATAAATCATAATCTTATACCCAATAACCAAGGAAAAATACATCTCAAGAACATGAAAGCAATATTGGACCCTACTAATATTAAAGTCCATCTATGATTATGACTAAGAAACAATCAGTTTAAATGTTTCCTAATGTTGAAAGCGGAAGCCCGTTGAAATAAATACCTAGAAAACAATCAATGCAAAATATTCAAAGTAACAATCTCTCGTCTACCCTACAATAAACACTCTAGCAAACACTATAAAACTAAAGTAACCTTTAGGTATCTCATCAACTCTCGAGAAAAAGCTCCTAAGGAAGTTTGCAAAAGTCTACTTCCTATAAAATGACAGCTACCAATTACAACTCCGTCTTCCAACAATTATAAAAGGCAAAAAAATGATTATTACATTATATCGATGAATCTATTATTAATTAATGTATAAAAAACCAAAAAAGGAAGAGGAAAAAATATGGATACAGAAGGAGGGCAACAATAAACTAGAGAATAGTGTTCTAATTAATGACAATGTGGGAGAAAATTGCAGACCAATTTCCCAATAAAAAAATAAGAAGAAAAAAATAACTAAAGATGCTTGCCATTGTACTATGTTTTGAAGGGCAACACCTTTTGATATATTTATATTAAACTTAGATATAAGTCATAAAATGAGATTCTTTACAGCTGTTATCCTTTGATCACCTGATTGATAACTAAGTATTGTCTATGCCCTTGTTATAGTAGACTTAGATTAACTCTCATAGCCTAGTTCTAATTCAATTTCATCTTTGTTAGATAAATAAGGCAAATAAAATATATTAGACTCTACTAGATAATTTTGAAACTTGGCAATTTTCAGACCAGGTCCAAGGATTACAGACAATTGAGCTTCCCAACAAAATTTACCACTAAGTACATTTTCCACTCTCTCATAGAAAGAGTCCACTAAAATATTAAAATAATATTACAATCATCATGAGAAAATACTTCACATTTTCCATGAAGTCTCCTGGTCGATTCTTAATAATAATTGTTTACTGTATTTGATTCATCAATTATAAACAAGTGATAATGATTCTTCCCAATATTAACTATTTTATCTTGTGGAGGTTTTGAAAATTGTGATATCCAACTAAAATGAATGATTTTAATTTATTAATAATCCAATAATCTATTTAAAAATTATTGCGCGACTTCTACAGGATAATTTGATTTAAGAACACTCTATTAACATAATTTTTCAAGCATTCTACACACACTCCTTATCTTTTGAAAATCTTTCTTACAATTCATAAAGATATCCAATTTATATTCTTAATCATCTACAAGGGTGACCATTTTTATTTTATTCTTAAATTCAATTATTGTTGGATAAGGAGTACATGCAATTATTGCAATCTAAATTACATTTAATAGTACTTCATCAAAATCACTAGATTCAATTAATGGTATAATCATTTGACAAAGTGTTCGAGAACTGATATCAATGAGGAAAACAACCCTTCTTATGAATTTTGGTGCTGTTTATACGATTTAAAACTCATCCAAATTTATTGGTTACTCTCTATACCAATTGGGTAATTTTAACTGTCTTCTGCAGACTTAACACACCCAACTATCCTTACGAACTTAACTACATTTACTAATGAATGCCCCACAAACATTACAATACGGCACCTAAATCATGATTTATAGTACTTGCAAATATCCATAATTTAACAACTCTCCTTGAACCTTGACATTTATCATTAATAATTAATGTTAAACTTTTAAAGTGCTCATCTTCCAAAGATTGATAAGCGAAACAACAAAACATCAATAGAGCCAACAGTGATTGATGAAACTCTAATCATGTATTGAAATAAGTATTCTAGTAAATCAGTCAAGGATTACAATACTGAAAATAAAATTACAATGGGAGATTAGATTATGTTACAGTCATTACGTGTCATGTCTCTATCATTTAAAAGTACTACTCCTCTAATTTAGATATTTGGAAGATTGAGAATCTTCAAGGATTAGAGAGATTGGAGAAGTTACAACTAGATAATAACATTATACAAAAAATAGAAAATTTAGACCACCTTGTGAATTTGCATTGGCTAGATTTATCATTTAATTTGGTAAAAGAAATAGAAGGGCTTGATAAATTAGTCAATTTGAAAGATCTTTCTTTATTTAACAATTAGCTCACATCGGTAGGAGGTCTAGATAACTGTAAATCATTGAATGTACTCTCTATTGGAAATAATAAAATTCCGTCATTTGAAATAGTCACCCAATATTTTAGTAAGGGGAAAGGAATGAAATTTAAGAATTTACAAGTCCTCAATGTTGCAGGAAATCCATTCACAAAAGAACCAGACTACAAGAATCATATCATAAATTCATTACCAAATTTGAGATATCTAGATTACAGTTTTATTGATGAAGCCCAAAGAAATCAAATTAGAGAATCAGATGAAAAGTTTAGAACTGATGCCATCACATAGGAAGATTTTCTCAAGCAAATGCAAAACCAAGAACACGATGAAAAAAATAATAATGATGAACTATTCAAGAGACAGAGTGCTAGAATGGATTTAGTTGAGAAATTGAGTGATGAATTAATATAGGATGAAGAATTGGAAAAAGTTAAGACAATGAAAGGAGTTGAAGAAGAAATCATTAAATTTTAAGAGAAGATTAAGGAAACAGTAGAAAACTTACAAAAAAATGTTATTTAAAAGAACACTGCAAAACTTTAATCTATTGAGGTATACTATTTTTTGATCCTTAGAAATTCGAATAAGCTGTTAGGGCAAGAGAGATTAAAAGTGAAAATGAAACAATTATGACGATCAAATCATTTGAGCACAAGAAAAAGTTGGCATTTAGAGCAAAAGAGAAAAATGACAGTGGATGGAAGTAAAAGTTAGAGGATCTGGAACGAGAAACACAGAAATTAAAAGACAATCTCTTGGCTACAGAATTATCCTTAATGGTTGATATGGAATCTGCACTCGGAGATTTTGATGGAAAATTGGGATTAATTACAAAAGATATGTCAGATTATGTGTCTGGAGATCATGGATTTAAGAAAATATTAGAAGCAATTAGAGAGTTTGGTTAAAAATTGACAGATATTGCAAAATTGGAATATGATCGATATTAGATAGTTAGTGCTTAATAAGGAGCAGATTTAACTGAATGGGATGAAGATCTATAAACTGTATTTATGTAATTAATTATAGTTATTTGAAAATAAAGAAACATTACTAGGAACAGTGAGTAACATTAAAGATAACCTTTCTTCAAAAGCAAATACCAAAGTATATTAAATTTTCATTTTTAGGACACTAACATCACAACATCTATTGAAAGAGATATAAAATTATTAGTGACAAACTACAAAGAAAGATAATATGAAAGAAATCGTAAGAACGTGTTACAGATTCATAGTCAAATTGAAGAATATAAAAAATTGATAAGTGAATTATAAACTGCATCTGATGAAGATTCTGATAATTGAATAAGTTATCCCATAAAATAAAATAATTTTTACACCTTAGTTAATATTTATATAAAATAATTAGAATATAGTCTAATTAACTGGAATGGTTTGATACTAATGAAAACTGTCCTAATAATTAGTAATATAGTTCGAGTTAAGACGGATGGAATAGTAATCATTATTATTTCATTCTGAAACACTCACATATTATATTTTTTTTGATGATGTTTGATTAATTAAAGCTTTTAAAAATGATTAAAGACTAGTTTTAAAAGTTTAAGGACCTAGAGGAGAATTTCCAGAAGACCTTCAATTCATAGAATGGAACATATTTCTTAGTGTCTATGCAGTTGAGTATTGTTTAACTAATAAAGATGGCTGAATTAATGGAAGCAAAAGGTTGGGTTTGAGAAAGGTGCTGATCCATCAATTGTTTTGAATGCCATCAATAGTGATATTGCAATAAAACCTAAATGTGTATTAAAATTAGATCCCATTGATTCACATCCTTGGAATGTTCAATTAAAACCAAACTTAGTTGAGGGTTAAGATTATAGAATTGTAGATTTAGCGATGTGGAAATTTTTAAAAGAGTAAGGTATGGCTTATGTAGGCAACACAAGGGAAGAGTTGAATATACATTAGAAAGGGAATCAGAGTTAAATGCTGAAGGATAGAGAGTAGTTTAGGCATATCAATAATGCATTAAATTTGTTCCTGTTTTTCCTATGGCAATTACAAAAGTTACTATCTCAATGATTGAAGGAGAGTAATATGTATCTCCTATTGCACCATTAAGCGAGTGGGTTACAATTTTGAGCAGAACGTTAAAAACTGTGTAATTAATCATTTAATCTAAAGCACTACATTTCGTTTTGTTACGAAAGACAATGTTAGAATTTACAAGCTACCTGTAGATTGGACATTGGAAAGAGTGAAAAATTTCTTAACATAAATTTATAAGGAAAGAAAAACAACTTTCGAATTCCCAGAGGCAGAATATCTTGATCCTAATGATAATAAACTAATGAGGGATTATAATTTCCAACCAGGGCAAATCATGATTATGGATGCAAAAGAATAACAAAGTCCATTCATGATTATCAATCATAAATTTCCATTAGAAGAAAAATGCTCAAATTGTTTGCAATATTTAGTATTAACTCATATCTGTGCTTGCAAAAAAGTTAAGTATTGTAGTGAAGGTTGTTTAACATAACATTCTTATTAACATAACTCAGTTTGTGAAAAATAAGATGATGATGATGAAATTTTGATATCACTTTTACCTACCCAATCATCAAAGATGGGATTAACTGGTTTAAGAAATCTTGGAAATACTTGCTACATGAATAGTGCATTATAATGTTTGTCTAATACATTCGAGCTATCTCGATATTTTGTTGATAATTCATATAAATTTGAAATCAATCTAGAGAATACATTAGGAACAAAAGGATAATTTGCAAGTGCTCTAGCATATTTGTTCAAGAGGTTATGGCTTGATAAACTTCCTTAACACTCTCCTTTTCAATTAAAGAGATTAATATCAAAACTTTCATAAACATTTGCTGGTAATGCTCAGCATGATGCTTAGGAATTCATTACATTTACATTAGATCTATTAAATGAAGATCTAAATAGGATTAAAGTAAAACCTTATGTTGAAATACCTGATGGTAATGGAAGGCCTGATGATGTAGTAAGTGAAGAACAATGGTAATGCTTTAAAAAGAGAAATGATTCCTTAATTGTTGATCATATGTATGGATAATACAGATCATAATTGTAATGTCCAATTTGCAATAAGATTTCAATTACATTTGACCCTTACCTGATGGTTAATATCACAATACCATAAGAAACAAAGAAACAACTTGAATTTCATTTAATTAATCCTGAAAACTATTGGTTATAAACACCAGTCACACATTATTATGAACCAGATTTGAGACTTAAGGAAGTACTTCAATTTAAATCAAAAGAATGGCTCGAATGTGAATGGGATTAAGTGATTTTGACATTGAGTTCAATATATTAAATAGAGGAAGGTATAAACTGTTTCTAAATTTAGTTTTTATTGATCAAAGACTCGAATTGTTGAAAAAGTAGTTGAAATAGGATAAAAAGTTATTATTAAGACGTTTAACAATAACTGAATAAATAATATCAAATGATGTACAAATACATGTTCTAGTTCATAATCAAATTCAAACAATGAACAATTGGAAAAAAGATATCATGCCTTAAATGTACTTTATATTTTCATAACTCAATTCTTACAAATAAATTCATTTATTTTTGTTTGATTGTTTCAAAAATGTTATGAAAAATTTTACAGATTTTAATTAGGAATGGTTAAATGAAGAAAATGTTGAAGAAATATATACTACTCACATTTTAGATAAATATTGGAAACTAATGTTTAAATCAAATTAAAGATATTAAGTCAATTGCTCATATTGTTATAAAAATTATTGTTCTGATTGCTCCATAGATTTTGTTGACAAATTATTTGGAGATTGCTTACAATAAGAGGACAAACTATTATAACCAGAAATATAGATTGTTTGGCTTAAACCATCAAGAGATAAGCTTGATGATACATTTTATGATTATCAAAAAATATTTGACCCTAACTACAAACCACCTACTGTGACTGTCAATTGGGAAACTACAAAAAATAAATATAAATAATCATACACCTTAGAACATTGTATCGAATATTCTTCTAAACCTGAGTAATTAGCATAAGATAATACATGGTATTGTAGTGGATGTTAGGATCATGTTTAAGCCTTCAAAACCATGTAAATATACAGAACTCCTTAAATATTGATTTTTCATCTCAAGAGATTCAAAGATTCATATAAATTATTTAAGAGCAAACTATAAACAAATGTCATATATCCTGAAAAGTTAGATATGACAAATTTTGTTTTGCATAAAGGTATTTTATAATATAATTTCAGATGAAAATAACTTATATGAACTTTATGCAATCTGTAATCATATTGGAGAATCAGGAGGTGGACATTACACAGCCTTCTGTAAAAATAAAGATGAATGGTATAAATTTGATGATGCATTGGTTACAAAAGAAACAGGAAATATAGTAACTTCAAATGCATATGTGTTATTTTATAGAAAGGTATCATAATCAGAGTCATATGACTTGGAATAAAAACTCTAAGAAAATATTGCCAAATTGCTAAATGATGATTCATTCAAAAAAATAATCGAATAACTACAGAATGATGAAAAATAATTGGAATCTGAACAATCAAAACAAACAAATTAATTAAAAGTGAATAGCTCATAAACAAAGGTTGTTCCAAAAGATGCAAAATTTGAGAGTGAATCACAACAACCAGCTGAAGAATTAGAACCCATAAATATTAATTTAGTGAACAAATAATCAAGTAGTGATACAAATGAAGAATATGAGGATGAATATGAAAATCATTGATCGAGAATATGTTTTTTATTATATTAAACCTCCTTATTGTTTACATACTATTTTCCACATGACATCTTTTCTTTTTTATTATTATTCCATCCTGTAGTCAGCAATCTATATTAATAAATGTATTCATCTTTTATTTTGTCCTTCATGTCATGATACTTTTTCTTCTCCTCATCATTGAGTTCATTGTAATTTTCCTATAATTTTAAGAATTTTTCCATTGTTGCATCGTCATAGTACTCATTGCATGATTTACTCAATGCCTATTTTCTCATTCTTTTTTCTTAATGTCTTTTATTGAGTTACGTATCCTATTAAAACTCTTTTTAATTCATTGTAATTTTTAATGAAAAAAATATCTATATGAAGAATAGGGATCTGATAAATACTGTAATAAAATTCAATAAAGGATGCACTCATCAAGTATATGCTTTTTCTTATACCCCTTGACCTTTTATAGTTACCCCCTTCCCCACTTTTTTAAATTATATTTTTCTTTGCTTGGTATATTCCAACCAATGGTTAATTTTGTAAGCTCTCTGATGTACTGATCCTTGAACTCTTCTTTAGCTGACAAATATTCTGATTTTTCTTTTTCATTTAAATTTTAGTGGTTGCTGTACTAATTTAGAAATTTTCCCATCATTAACTTTTCATTTTTATTTATTTCATGGTATGCTTTATTAAGCGCTCTGTTTCTGATTCTCTTTTCAAAATTCTTTTCAAATCCTACTTTTCCTAATTAAGAATTTTCTAATCCATTGATAATTTTAAATTGATTTACTCACTTTAATGAAAAAAGGATATTTAATTACTGATTAAAACTAATAGCTCAAAGTAATGTACTATTTTTTATCAACTTATTTTTACTATTGTTTATATACCTAGACTTCAAGGTCTTAGTTTTTTCCCCTTTCACTACTATTTTTATTTCTCTTTAGTTGAGCTAATATTTTTTATAAACTCTTAATTGCTTTCTTCAAATGATTTGCATGGGTATGTTTGACCAAAATATATATAACCTTGATTTTCTTCTCAAATTAAAATATTTATATAGAATCTCATCATAACATATGACTACAATCTTAAATATATTTTATATTGATTGAGTTTTACATTGATGCTAAGAAGTTTTTTTGAAGAACCAAGCTGTATTATAATATTGAGACACAGAGATTAACCAGTATGTTAATGATTGGGAACATATTACTTTTCACTTATAGTGTCGTTTAATTTCTCAGAAGATTGTTTTTTCTTATCCTTGTACTTTTGTTAATATCCTAATTTTTAATTATTCTCTACAATATATCATAAAATAATGAGTAAATTTTAAAAATCATTTCATATATAAAGCACTCAATTCATAATTCAATTAAGGACACACTCATCAAGCAAATGCTTTTTATTATATCCTATAGTTTTTTAATGAAAATTCCAATCCCACTTTGTATTTCTCAATTTCTCTTTGCTTGATGTATTCCAACCAGTTGTCAGTGTTTTGAGTTCTCTGATGTAATTTTTCTTGAACCTTTGTTTTGAATTTAAATATTGTGACTACTCTTCTTCATTTAAATTTTCCAGTTTGCTGCAAAAAGTAACGAAATCGTCCATGATTTTCATATCATATTTGATCATACGCTCATAAGCTTGACTCAAGGCTTTATGTTTTATTCTCTTTCCAAAAAATCTTTTGCAATCCTGTTGTTGTTACCTTAATTCCTTTTAATTCATAAATATATTTTATATTGCTTAAATTACATGATATACACGAGTCCTTTAGAATTACTGATAAACTCTGATTTTGAAAAAGCGTTCTCTATATCTTAATTTAAGCAAGGCCACTAACTAACTTCATAATCCTTAGAAAATCAAATATTTGATGTTTTAAGAGTTGTAAATATTATTCATTAAATCTATTCTAAAAAAAATCTTTATTTTTTATTATATAATTTAATTCATTATCAATGCAACAGAATAGTAATGAGTTTAAAATAGTTGATGGATATGTAGTGACCAACAAATTCTTAGGATCGGTATTTCTTAACATGTAATTTAGGGAGCATTTGGTACTGTTTATAGAGGATACAAAGAGAGTGATCCCAAACACATAGTAGCAGTTAAAATATTGCCCATGACAGAGGGTACTAAGAAGAATTTCATAAAAAGTATAAAACAGGAGATTCTAATCCTTGGCAAGATTTAGAGTCAATATATTGTAAAGTACTCCTTTCTTAAACCTAGACTATATCACACTGCACGAACATAAAACAATTATTACATTTTCTTGGAATATTGCAATGGGGGAGATTTGAGAGATTTGATGAAATTAAAGGGTGGGTATTTATCAGAATAAGATGCTGTCACATACTTTAAATAGATTGTTTATGGGTTCAAGGCCATTTATTAGGAAAATGTAATACATCGTGACATTAAACCTGCCAACATTTTACTACATAATGGTGATTTATTTATTTATAACAGGTGTGGCCAAAATTAGTGATTTTGGATTTGCAAGAGTAGTTGATGACATGGAGGGGTAAGATAAATTTACTTTACTCGGTACACCTCTTTACATGAGTCCACAAATATTGGAGTAAGGTGAATTCAATTCGAAATGCGATATTTGGTCATTGGGTAATATGTTCTATGAAATGCTCTATGGACATACTCCCTGGACTGCAAACAGCTAATTGGCATTACTTGATCAAATAACGAGAAAACCATTGGTCTTTCCCAATCATCCAAAAAGATAATAAGTTATTAAGGACTTAATTGCCAAAATGCTAATTATAGATGAAAAATAAAGACTCAATTGGTATGATTTATTTGATCATGAATTAATACGATGCAATAGTCAAGAGCTTAAAAATAAACTTAATTTGATTATCGACAGTGTTTAAGATTCACTCGAATAATCAGTGCAATTAAATAGATTGTATGTTGACAACAATCTTGTGTTAGCATAGGGAAAGGATTAAGAAGAGCTATTTGAGGTTAAGGAAAACGAAGATAATATGTCAACAGCTGACTAAAAGGACGTAGGGTAAGGAAGTTTTGAAGATTTGAAAGGGCTTACCTATAATGACATCCTTGAAGCATAAACCAAGAAACTATAAGAATAAATTATCATAAATAAAATAGATGCCCACTTGACTCTGTAGAGAAATATTGGAATTTTTGTAAATCTAACAACAAATAATGTTTTTTAACTATTTAAAGATCAATTTTTACCCATAACAACTCATCTATTCTATAGAATCATGTTCATTCTCTAAAAAAGTCAAATTATTATCTTTGAAGACCTGACTAACATTATGGCTAGCAAAGTATTAAAATATATATTTAGATCCCAGTTGGAAACAACTTTACAGCCTATGATTGGAAGCTGTATAAAAAGAATCAATAATACTTTACCACATTAAAAGCAATAAAAACTGATAAATATTACATAAAACCCTACTATGAGGAAATAAGTAAAAGAACCTATAACTATTTGACTCATTAGATTGGGTAGGATAAAATCGAGGGACAGGATAAAACTGATGTTGTTGAATTCTTGGCTATCATGTCATAAGGATTGGTGTAAGATTAAACATTCAAGAAAATCTATGAAAAAACAGTTAAATAATGTGTGAAATTTATGCATGAATAAATTTGTTTGAATAAAAAGGCTGCAGAAAGTAGACTATTTATTCAAACCACTAAATATTTATACTTATGCCTGAATCCAATACAATATTTCAGACAATAGAAAGATTTCCAAGATTTTACCAAATTCTATGAATTTTATGATAACTTAGAAATGGAGGCCTTTCTGCAACAATTACACGAAGACATAAAATATATTTGAAACATATTATTTATTATAATAAATAGATATAAATTCTACTCTAATACCTTACTTGTAATATTTTTTTTATTCAATTTATAAAGGATTAAATATTTGGAGGAAATTTAGTTAATATTAAGTATAGTTTTTTAAGGATTTTGGATGAAGAACTAAGCCTTTATTGTGGATGCTAGACTACCGAATAGAATCATAAGATAATCTGAAGATGAATAATAATATTTAGTATCATATGGAAAGAATCAGATTTTAGAAGAGAAACCATTTATGGAATTCAATTATCCTGAATTGGTAGAGGATTATAACCTATTTAAGACAACTGGGGAACGATATGATTAGGAATTTTTATCATAAAAATCATAATAATTTGCATAATTTTAATTTTATGAAAATCCTAAAATTGAATAGAATTTAGCTACCAAAAGCAATAGAGTTGAGAAAAAAACAGGCAGAAAAACAACAGAAAATTAAAGATGCTTGAATTTTAGAGATATATAAATCGATTCTTCTCTCAAGGAATCAAAAATTGCAATTAAAATGAAAGCTAGTGAAGGAGACATTACAAATAAAGCTTCTGTTGCTGCATTAATAAAAATTACTAATTAATTACAGGATTTAGGATATAAATAAGATGAACTGTAAGTTAGGTTTAGTAAAGTTGTAGACAATAGTGAACCTGAACAAAAATGAATATTATATAAATATAAAAATTGTGATAATTTAATATCTTTAATTTAATGGAGTCACGTTCATACAATTTCTCAACAGCTAAGAAGAGATCAACCCAAATGGAGAGCAAAGTCATCTTGTAACTTTACATTTGATTCATAGCTTTCCTCGTGAAGATGAAAATGCCCCAAGAACAATTATTTTGAAAAAGGAATGCCCAGGAGAATTAGCAGCTTTCAAAGATGTACAAATACTAAATATCATAAGTGTGTTGTCAGAACAAAGGATGAATCAAAATGCATGAACTTTAAGGATTGTAATATGTGTAATTAAGAATAGCTTTGTTGGAGTGCGGTAAGCCAGCATTTAGAAAGGCCAACGTTACTGTAGGTTATGAATTCTGATTTGCACAAACATTATTAAAATTATTAAAAATGTCTAACAACCACCGCAATCTAAGGGAACTCTTTACTTCAAAATATGCAAAGCCATAAACAAATCTACCATCAGAAAGGTTGAGGATAGGAAAATCTCCGATTGCTGTGGGAAACTTTCTATAATATGCTCAAAAAAAGAACAGTGCAGATAAACAAAGTAGAAATCATACACCTGTACATTCACCTGACAAAGTTAAAGTAGTACAAGTTAATATGAATGAATATGCTCTTCCCTACAAAAATCCATAATTTAGCTTCCTTAGCAAAGATAGTAATCGATCAAGATCGCGAAGCCCAATCTAAATATCAATATCAAAAACACCAAAATAACCCAGTTTAGACAGTAAAAAACTTATCGAGAATCAAGATTCTATCAGTGTTAAGAGATAATCATCCAAATCTCCAAATACTTCGATACAAAAGTCAACTAGTCATAGCAAATATGCTAGTGCCCATATCAAATTACCAAACAGTAGTGAAGTTCCTCTTGTTAAAATACCTGAACCTAGCTCTTAGACTAAAATAAAAGCCAATATACACAATTTCGAGAGTATTTTTAACTCTTTACTTCTCAAATATGATTCCATACATTGCACCCAAAAATAACCTCCTCGACCACCTATTAAAAAAGTATTTAAGGAAGAGTCAGATGAAGAACTTTAAGTAGACACCTAAATTGGAGTGACTAAATAAAGTTTCCAGTTTCAATTCGTGATTGGTAAAGGAGGTTTTGGAAGAGTTTGGAAAGTTGAATTAAAAAAAACAAGAACTTTTTATGCAATGAAAGAAATGTCAAAGGCAAGAATCATTGCAAAAAGAAGTGTAAATTCCGTCATGAATGAAAGGAATCTGCTTGCTTAATTCAAGCATCCATTCTTAATAAATATGAATTATTGTTTTTAAGATAGAGACAATTTATATCTTGTAATGGATTTATTGACAGGAGGGGACTTAAGATATCATATAGGAAGAATGAGGAGATTTAAGGAATTTTAGACAAAATTTTTTGTAGCTTGTGTTATTCTGGCTTTAGAATATCTTCATGGACAAAATGTCATCCATCGAGATGTCAAACCTGAAAATATTGTTCTGGACATGAATGGATATGCAAGATTGACTGATTTAGGAATAGCAAGAGTTTGGAAGGCTGAAAATTCATAAGATACAAGTGGAACTCCAGGATATATGGGTATTTGTTTCAACTAATTGAAGCTCCCGAAGTAATGTGTCGGCAAAATCATACAATCGCAGTTGATTATTTTGCACTTGGTGTAATGACTTATGAATTTATGCTTGGACGTAGACCCTACAATGGTAGATCAAGATAAGAAATTCGAGATCAAATACTCACCCGCTAAGTATAAGTTAAAAGAAATGAAATTCCAGATGATTGGTCCTTAGATGCTGCAGATTTTATAAATAAGCTATTATAAAGAAAAGCAGTGAATAGATTGGGATCTAATGGCCCAGAAGAAGTCAAATAACATCCCTGGCTACAAGGTTTTCCATGGACCAAGTTGTTAAATAAGGAAATCCAGTCTCCTTTTATTCCTCCTGTATTTCTTTATTTGTTAATATCTATTAGCCTATAGATTAAAATTTAGAATATCTGAATAATATAAGTGAGGACAATGACACTTAAGATGAGTTGATTGTAGAAAATAGATTACTTTTAAAGAAAAATTCGGTACAAAGTAAAATGATTCTGTAAATTTAGATTTATTCTCTGGATATAGTTATGATTTAAATTAACAAACTTAGTTAAAAAATACTAAAAGCACTAGTAGCACAGTAGTAGTTAATTGAAAAAACATACAATTTTGATTATATTTAATTAATTTTTTTGTTTTACAAAAATCAGCTTTTTTTAAAACTGGGAACAAATATAAAAAATCAATTATAAATAACAAATATGTTATGAAATAGCTTTGAATGAAATCATTTGTTGGAACTCTCAAAGAATTACTGTTTTTCAATTTTTTAACTGAAATTCCTACTGTGCTTTGATGAAGAACTGGAAGACTAATCAGTAGTCGATGAGTTTTTATTTTAACTTTAATTGGCATTGTATTCATAGCCCTAAAATAAATCTTAATGATTTAAGTTATAATACCTTCAGTAGTAGGGTCTTTCAAAACTAAAAGATTTTATTAAATTAATTCATTGTTTTCTTCATCTTCAATCAAAATTTGTTTCTAATCAAAATTGTCTTCTGTTCTCTACAAATTTACATATATATTACGTTAGGTAAGAAAGGTGGAACCAATTCAAAATTTTGAAGTTTTGTCCAAGGGAAATTTTAGAACCAAGGATGTTATCTAATCTCTGAACTGCTATTGAATCCTAATCTTTATTAGGGTTTTCTTTGCAAAAGCTATAATAAATGTCATTATTACTCTATTAATAAAATCTGCTCCCTCTAAAGACCAATTCTCAGGGATTTCTTATTTTTTAATCTAAACTTATTTTGCCATAATCTGATCTCTAATCTCTTATCTTGATCTGCCAACATAAGGTCTCTAGGAATATATATAAATATTACTCTGCCTAACATAAACTCATATGCTATAACACCAAGTGCATAATAATCAACTGCATAAGTGTGATTCTATCTATACATAACTTCGGGTGCTTTTCAAATACAAAATAATTGATACCCATATAGCCTGGTGTTCCACTAGTATCACTAGCATTTTCTGGCTTCATAACTCTAGCAATACCGAAGTCAGTTAAGTGAACATAGCCTTTACTGTCAAGAACCAAATTTTCTGGTTTAATGTCTCTGTGAATTATTTTATTCTCATGTACATACTCTAAACTCAAAAAGATACAAGCAACAAAAAACCCTCAGATATTAGAATAAATTACTAGTTTGTTCCTCATTAAATCGTCTCATTCTTCCAATATGATATCTCAAATCTCCACCAGACATATAATCCATTATTAAGTAGAGGGTTTCCCTATCTTGATATGCATAATTCATATTAACAAGAAATGGATATTTTAATTGACTTAAAAGTATTCGTTCATTCATAACTGAATTTACACTTTTCTTAGTAATAACTCTATGATATATAGATTGAGATACAATGCTTTGGACATTTCTTTCATTGCATAAATCTAACCTGTCTTCTTATGTTCAACCTTCCATACTTTTCCAAATCCGCCAATTCCAACGACAAAATGAAAATGGAATGTATTTCGACAATAAATATTGTTATTGAATAGTTCCTTCAATTGATTGATAGATTAAGTTTAAATAGATTGAGCCGGCTATTTAACAATCTTGGGCTTTGGTTGAGTGATTTCCTTTGCTTTGGCGAACAGCATTTATATTTATTAAGAACTTGAGGACTAGTGTTTATTGATCAAGTACTTCAAGGGTAGGTGATTTACTCTGTCGGATTAATTTTGTTAAATTCGTAACATCTATTTGCGAACCTTTGTGTGAGTGCAATGGTTTTAAGAGATTTTGTTCAGAATTTTGTGGTGAAACCTATGAACTACTTGGAACATTTATTGGTGCTCTATAATTTAGTAAAAGTTGTGATATAGGAGGCTTCTTCACTGATGTCGGACTGCTCACTTGACTGGGTTTTCTTGAGCCTTAAAGATTCAAGTGCATCTACAATTTAATAAAATTAAATTAATAACTATTACCGATTCTCAAAAATAAAGAACTTTGTATGCTAGGCTCACTAGTATGAAGAACATTGTAATCAAATATAATATATCAATTCAAAATTATTATTACCACAACTGAACTAGTCTTTTTTAAGTATTTCTTTCCTAAATTTTATTTAATCGATGATGAAGTGAAGTTAGATCAGTATCATATTACCCAGGACCAGGAGAAGGTTATGGCATACTGATAGGATAAATTTACTTACCAAATCTATCTCTATCATCCTCAATAAACATATAACTCTAAACAACCTTTTAAGGGACCTATTCAGGTATTTCTGGTTGTCTTTTTGGAGAACATCTCTCCAAAGCTTTCTCAATCTCCATTTTTATATTCATAATATTGACTTATTTCATTATCTCAGTTTCAGTCTATTCATTCCTCATTGGACTATACATTTTTAAGTCGAAAGATTTTCCAGTTATTTCTTGAGGTGGATCCAATTTGATACGGCTTTTTCTTTTTTGTATAAATTATTCAACATATGAAGGTCGCTCCTTATAACTCTAAGAACGAAACTCCCTATTAATGGGAACCAACGACAAACCAGGATCACAAAATGACTCCTCTTACTTTATTTTAGGCATTATAGTTGTGCGGATAATTTTTTTATCAACAGGCATTCTATGTACCCTAGTCAAACTAACTTCATTATTCATTTAAGGTTTTCTAGCATGATATCGAAAGTTATTTTTTGGAGGAGGAGCAATCAAAGTACCTGCAATATTTTTATGACTCGAACAAGCAGTCGAGGTTTCCATATTTTCACATACTACATTAGTGAACAAGGAAGTGAATCCTTTAGTGTGATTAAATGTAGTTCCATGATTTTACAATAATATTTTTTTCATAGTAGCCTCGTTGATATAAATCTTTGAATTAGGAATTGAGGCCATTGGCATTTAGAATTCTGTCATTTATTAATGTAATTATTTTATGTTTAAACCCACAGCCTATAGCGAAATATAAAAAAGAAAAAAAATGATGATTGGCATGCACTTAGTGGAGCTCTCTGATAGATATCATTACTTCAACATCTAACAAACAAAAAAACCTTAAAAGATGAAAACATCTTCGTTCAGTTAGTAGCAGAAAGATTCTTTTAACCAAAAATAGATGGCTACACTTCCAGTGACACCCAGTGGCAAGTGCCCATCTTTCTTAGAGCAAACCAAGCTCTTAATATCTAAATAAGCCTTATTCACACCAAGGATTAAATTAAATAGACCAGCATCCAAAGCAACATATTTATCAAGCAAAAATCAACTTTTTGAAAAAAAAGATGTGGTTGAGATAAAAAAAATTGAAACTTTTGTTACAAAGCAGATTCCTAAGTTATAGGAACCTAAAAAAAAGAGTTTAAAGATCGAAATCACTTAGCCTTCAGATTATGATGATTTTATCGACTACGTATATAATAATAAATAATTCATCTGATTTACAGTAGAATACAAAAGGTTCTCATGTAATTTAATTAATTAAAATATTTAAGAAAAACATTCAGAAAATCAACGAGTAAACGACTTCCTAAAGCTATTCTACTTCTAGTAATAGAATTGTTCTTTATACATTGTTTTGTTAAACTTTTAATAATTTTTATGTTGCTGCTGAATTCTCATCATTCATTAACATTAAAAATAATCTAAAATCCGAAATACTCCACTGCTTATCTATGTAATATAGTTTGAACCTCAAAAAGTCTTGCCAAAATAAGCGGTTTTATCTATCATACTCTAATCCTTGTTTTAAGAATCTCAATAAACACTTAGTAACAGTTGGACTCAATACCTAAAGCTTTGAGTTCATTGATTTTAGAATTTTATAATCAAAGTAAAGTTACTTTAACAATATTTCTAATCTTTTGCTTGCTTCTATTTTATGAATTTGAACTTGTAATAACTTGTTCTAAGTGTAAAGAATTGTCATTTCACATAACAAAAGAAACTGAGAAAATAACTCCAAATCCATAGCTAACTCCTTTATTCCAAATATCATTTGAAATTTTTGTAAAACTTACTCACAAATTTGGGGCAGCTCAGTTTGCGGTTTAGATACTTCAATTTTTTCAGTTTACATTATTTTCTTAATTGTCAGTTAATCTTTTGCCTTTGTTTCAAATTTCAGTTTATTTTACTCTTTTAAATATTATTTAATTTCTTTGTTTCTTTTAATTGAAGCTATCTATTGAAATTTATTTTCAGAATCATATATTTCAGTTTGATCGTTTGCTGTTTGATTTACACTCTAATGTGATAAACTTCTTAATCGAGGTATTTTTGTGGGATGAAAGAAATCAACTATCTGTTGATCAATTCTGACATCGCTCATATAAAATATTTACTTAAACTTACTCTTGTGAATTAAATTAAAATCAATTCCGAAGATATAATTAAATTACCTTCCCTAAACCATTCTCTCAGAAAATTCAAAAAGGACTTCATAAATTTCCCTACTGGATGCATACATTAAATCAATTTTTTTTTATTACTAAGAGAATGTGCAATAATGAAAAGTGTAAGATTTCGAGATTTGCGCTATTAATTGCTCCTACAAGTACGTAATAAATTATTTCACTTGGAGTTCACTTAAGAATTCCTTATATTTCAAGAATTGTAAATAACGAGGATTTTGAATCAGATCTGCAATGAACTCTTCATTTTTCATTATCAATATAATTAAGGATCCTCTTCCCTCACCCAGAGGAGTTACATCAGCATTGATGTTTCTCTCTGTCTATTTTCTAACATTGAATGAATTTGATCTCTCTTTTTATAAATTTGGTAACATATTTATGAATAATCTTGATTCATTGGAAACACTTGGAAATGATGTAGATGAACCTTAGGATAAAAAGGATGAGTACAAAAAGAAGGAAGAAGAGATGATTGATGAAATAGTCAGAACAAACTATAGTCCTAAGGTTCGGTCTTAAGTAAGAAAACCCTACAAAATTGGTGTATTAAATTGAATAAGTCAAGATTTGCGGAGGACATTCTTCTGGAAAGGCCTACCTCAAAGAAAAACTGGTTGAAGAGCTCACAAATTCTGGGTTTAAAGGCTATGTCATAACACAAGATTAATTTAATGTTGATGCAGCAGAAGATCAAACAGTGTATAAATTATGGTTAAAAAGTGATCAATCGCCGGAGACAATACCTTTCATTAATAATAAAAACTATCAAACATTCTTAGTACGAATATATATATATACAGGCAAGAGCCCACGAAACACTGGATTTGTTGATTGATGTGAATGTGATAATTATTGAAGGAACACTTATATTTCATGATAAGAGTCTAAGAGATAAACTGGACTTAAAAGTATTTTTATCAGGAGATAGAGATGTTAGATTATCAAGAAAAAGTGTAAAATTTATTAACCTCTAGTTTACAAAGAAGTTTGCCATAATGGCAAGGATCTTGAGAAAATCATAAATGAATACATTTATCGATTGAAACCATTGTATGAAAAAATCATTAAACCTACAGAACAATATGCTGATTTAGTGATTCCTAGATTTGGAGGTGAATTCAATCTCAACTCTCCAACAAATACTAAAGATGCCCTTGGATTTGATAATATAAGTCATAAGATATTGTGGTTGCTTGTCAAGATTGTCAAAGCTAACATAATAGGCAATCCCTCCAATAAGTGATAATAAATAAATAGTATTTTATGTCATCTTTAATGTTTCCTATTCAAAGTTTGACAAAAAGGACATCTGTATATGGTAGCATTTTTTTGTACTTTCATTCTCTTTGAACAACTTGAACAAAATATGTCAATATAAAACTAATTCACTGTTTCTTAGTACCATGGGATCAGCATCAGAAACTTTATTTATTTGAGCACAGAAACCACATTTCATGAATAATGTTCGAGCTGGACATTAATTCTTCTTTTGACATGCAAAACATTAAACTATAATCTTATTTTTGAATGTAATGTTACACTCTATATTTAGGGTGGATGTACTCCAATGCATAATTCTCCATCTATTTTTTCAATCATTACAAATTACTAGCAAAGAAATAAAGTATACTTCTTAAGCTAAAGGATTTTACATATTAATAATATAAATGGGAAATGCATGTTGCAAAAACTATTCAGAAATGCCTGAACTAAGTCATCCCCCTGAGCCATTTATACCACTACCTTATGCATCAGCTAGATTCTCATTGCTAAATTCTTAGCCAGAAAAAATTTTTAGTGTTGAGGATACACATCCCAACAATATATCAAATGCTAAATGCTTAATCCCAACTCAAGAGCCTAACACATAGGATGTTCCATTTCCAAGTGTGGCTGTTAAGTATGAAAATATCCCGCAAATTGAAAATCATATGGTCTTGGAAACCTTAACCAGGTTGGGAAATATTAACCACTTTTAACTCCATAAAATAATGATTCAACTGTGTTACCTCCACAAGTAAGAAATTAACTAAGTTTAGTAATTAGTTAACTCAAGTGTAATATATGTAGGAGGCTGGAAAACTGGTTAAAGAAGTGGCTATGGGTTATAATATTGGCCTTAAGGAGCGTTTTATGAGGGTTATTGGAAGAATGATAAGGGAAATGGACAAGGAAGATTGATACATTCAGATGGAGATATGTATGAAGGAGAATGGTAGGATGATAAAGCACATGGGAAAGGTGAGTATTTTCATACAGATGGTGCTTACTATCAAGGGGATTGGTACTAAGATTTACAACATGGTTAAGGAAAGGAAATTTGGCCTGATGGTGCGTCATATGAAGGGGAATTTTATTCTGGTAAAAAATAGGGCAAAGGAAAATTTAACTTTGCTGATGGTGGTGTATATGTGGGAGAATTTCATGAAAACAATATGCAAGGTGAAGGAACATATACTTGGACTGACGGAAGAGTCTATAAGGGATAATGGTTGCAGGGTAAAATGAATGGATTTGGAGAGTTCACCTGGCCAGACGGAAAACACTATAAGGGTACAAATATATGTAAATAGGCTATTATTCGAATGGTAGAAAGGAAGGATTTGGGGAGTTATATTGGAGTGATGGAAAGTATTATAAAGGAAATTGGAAATAAGGAAATATGCATGGTGCAGGAACATATAAAGATAAGGATGGAGAGCAAACTGGAGAATGGTTTGAAGGAAAGTTATAATGATTTATATAATAAAATTCACTTATTGATAGTAAAACAACGAAAAAAGAAAAATAATATCAATTAATTCAGTGTGATTTATGGGAAAGAGTTCTATTGAATTTATTTATTTCATCAGCTGCCTAATATTAGTAATGAGTAACAGCCATTTACAAAGCAGTTATTCCTTCATTCTATTATAATATTATTAAATACATTTGTAATTGAAGTATCAGCACCACATTGAAGGAGATATTATATGATATCTTTTGCTCCAGTTCTAGCTGCAAAAATTAGAAATGTATTTCCATTCGAATCTTATGTATTTATGTGGATATTTTAATCGTGATGCAGTAAATCCTTTAGATCTTAAAGGCGGTGATCTTCAATAAGTTAAAATATTCTTTCAATATTTGATTTATCATTTTAATTACTTTCTTATAACAACATACTTCTAAATAATAAGGAAAATGGATCCATTGATTATTATGAAACTAAATTAGGCTTCTTTTAAATTTGTCGAGAAGAACCTTTCTGCTAGGTTTATTATAATTAAATTTATTGAGGTTCATCCTTTTTAACTGTAAGATTTGTATTAGTTTATAAAGGTAGATTTGACCCAGATTGTACTTATAAATTTCTCATACTTGTCATTAAAGGATTTTAAGATTATGTCGTTTTAGATCCCAATAGATTTTTGGATCTCTAATGTTTCTTTAGCATCATACCCTTGGCAATTATAGGATTAAGTTCCTTATTAAATATTTTTGTTTCACTCTATTACTACACTAAGATAAATAAATTACAGATCCTGAGAGGGAATCCTATCGACTTTTAGGTTTATCAGGAATATGCAAATTTATCTACTATTCTGTTTTCACTCTTGCATAATCTACTCTATTATCTAAATCCCTCATTGTTTTACATTGTTAAACATAAATTTTTTCCAATCTACTTACTTCATGGTCAAAGTAATCTTCGAAAAGGCCAATTAATATATTATTGAATTTTAAAGCAACTAGTTTCTTTATTACATTTTAATTAGATTTACAGATTTGAGATTCTAACTGATTAATTTACGATAACTCTCTATATAAATAAATCTTTAATTACAATTTTATTCTAAATCTTATTCATTAATAATTACTAAATTTACGATGGGAGGAAATCTCATGAGTTCTTCATGCAAAAGTTAATTCTTTGTTTCATCATCAATCGTACTGACTATCACTTTTAGTTTATTTTATCTCAAATCTTATACCGAAACAAGGTTCAGGATGTAGTAAATGTAGTTGACTTTAAAATAGTTTTATGTATCTAAATCACTTAAATCCAATTATGATCCAGAAGGACTTAATATACTATTGTCTCCTTAATATACTTCATGACTTTGTATTAGTTTATAAAATTAATAGTTAATTTCAATTTATTTTCTCAACAGTCCTTTCTTATCGTATACAATATTAAATACCTAATAGCTCTATTAATCAATCACAAGTTATCCAGAAGTTTTACTCAGATAATCATTAAAAGTATCCTATTGTATGAGATAAGAATCAAATGTAGGACCTGAATTAAAATTCGTTATAGTGTCCTTCCCCCTAATAAATTCATATTTAGAAGTTAAACATTTTAACACATGATTTTATAAATAATATCTTGTGAATTACGATGCTTTAAATGAATTAAAATTTTCTATTGCATCATTATCCTCTTAAGTTTTTATTACTCTATCACCGAATTTCTTGACTAATCTTGATGCAAATTTACTAGATAGTTATTAAAAATGTACTTTTGTAACATAGATTTACTAACTAAAGAATATATATTTGATTGCTTATTTTCCTTTACTTCAACCTATTCAACCTGCTATTAAACATCATTCATATATTCTGGCAAGTGAAATTCTATTTATTTTTCATCTTCCTCAAAAACAACAGAAACTCTTAATTTCTTTTTTGTTGCTTACTTTACAACCTACTGAATTTCAATCACTTTTTTTTCTTTTTTCTCTTCCTTTTTTTCTTTTAAAGCATCTATGAGTGATTTTAGGGGAGCTATAGATTCTGATTCTTGAGCTGTAAAATTCTACACTTTAGATTGTTTTTTTGTTATAGTACTTAATTTCTAATGAAATTTTTATTCATTTATTTTAGGAGTTTTCTCATCAGGCATACTACTTAAAGTTTAAGTGAACTCTCTATCCATTAATGGAATAGTTTCTTTCTTTTTTTTAATTTCTAATTCAATTAAAATTTGTTTTTCTCTATGTGTTGTTAGCAATTAGTTAACTTTTCGTAATAAATGACAACTCTTTTCATTAAATTATTCAATTTCTGAAATTTTAGATTTTAAAGGCTATCTATGAATTGATTGAATTGTTTTGTCAATTTTTTTAAATTGTATCATTTCACCCAAAACAGGAATTCTAATTGGCTATTACTTAACTATTTCGATAGGGATTTGATGTTTAGGCGAGCTTTCATTAATCGCTTATGCTGGTAATTAAATCTTTACTATGCTTTCAACTTAATTTGGAATTTACTCACTAATTTACTTCTCCTCTTTAGGCGGATCGTTAAACTGCACTAAGTCCTATTGTTGCTCTTGCTTTGCAAAATTGAAATTATTTTCAAATAAAAGGGTTTCTGTCTTATTTCTATGATGTTAATGAATCCGAAATTCTGTTGAATTAGCACTCATCTTTCTCGTTCTCACGACTGCAGTCTTTGGGGTATCTTGATATTCTGTTTTCATTGCAGTGGTTAAGAGGGGCAGTCTTGATGATGAATCCTTCAATAACCTTGATGAACGTTTTGCGTAAACTAAGTACTTATTTCCGTTCGTAATAGTGGAGCTGGCATTTTTTTTATGTTTAGTATGTGCCGTAGTAGTTGGAGAATTCAATTATGAAGGGACCTACCTACTTGTTAAGTTGGTGAAAAATTTGTTAACCTGATATTATTTCATTTATTTTTTAAAAAGACTAACTATTTAATTATATGGATAGTGAGGACTTCCTAAGTGTTATCTCTCCAAAGAATCTAAACCTAGAATTCTAACCACGAATTGGAAATATTCAAGGGTATGTTTGGTCAGCAACAATAAAAATTTAAAACTCAAGCCAAATTTGGTATCACTGGCTTTTATTTCTTTAGCCTTGCATATAAGCTACTCACAAATTGTTAAAACTCAATCCGTTGTAAGCCCTCTATAGGGTTATTAAACTAAAATGAAATAGTAAACATTCACATCACATCATCAGAAGCTATTACAGGTTTGAGTGTCAAAATCATTTCAACTCGAATTGACAAACCTTATGAATATAGAGGAACCCATGAACTCTTAGATTACTTTCGAAAACCTGATATCAATGTTAAATAAATAGTATTTTCTTCCTCAGAAATGGAAGAACCAATGATGTTTTCATGCATATAACTAGACAGCCTTAAATCTTTAAATCATAAGAGTTTAAGGATATCTCTGAAGCGATAAATTCTTGACTTACAAAAAGAACAAGAAGATTTGATCAATTAAACGAGAGAACTTAATAAGAAAATTGTAGCTCTCAAGACAGAAAGTGGAATACCTCTGGAAGAGGTTAAGGGGAGTTTAGTTTTCACGTTACCTTAATTAATATTTTTAATAATATTGACACTTTTACTTGGTTTTAGTATTTCAGAAAGGTGATGTACTTTTTATAATGAAAATATATTGATTTATAATGGTTAATCATTTTTTGTATATAAATCAATATTTAAGATGCAAATTCATGATTAATAATTGATATTATTCGTGTTTGTTCATTTAAAATAATACGTGTTTTGTGTAAACATAAATTGCTTTATAATACATGCAAAATCTTAATAATTTTTTCAAATCGTTAGGATATCGTGTCTATGGGAAATATTGAGATTAAAGAAGAAAGCATAACAACTCATGAAGAATGTGGCCATTGCCAAGGAGTTGGATATATCAAACATATCAAAAAAAGAAAGTACCTAGATTAAGAATTATCCCCATAACAAAAAAGGATAAGAGACGAATGCCCAGAATGTTTTGGCAAAGGCTTACTTACAGTAGAAGACTTATCTGATAAGAACTTCTCACTGTGATCGTAGTATGATGAAATATTTTCAATTATATATGAAGTATATGTAAAACCTTTAATAAACTAAATGTTAATATCTTTCTAATTAATTTATTATAAATAGAATGATAATTAAATAGGAGAAAACTTGTTCCATTAAGTTGACATTTTAAAGCATATTTTAGAGCTATAAATTTCAGTGTAATAGAGTTTAAATAATGAGTTATTTATTAATTATAATATATGCAAGAATATATTGATAAATTAGACATATTAAAAATTGTTAAGAGTAATAATTTACAGTAATTTAGATGGGGGAATGGGAAAAGGTTTCGCTTTTTACTCATTAGGATTTGTAGGAACATTATTAATGGCAATTTCATTAATTACTATAATGGTGAATTCTTTGAATGAAGAAAATAGTATTTTAGAAGTTTAATATTTTAGTTAAAATACTAAAGGCTGTTTCAGAACTGCAGAAATATGACTTCAAAACTCATTATAATTCAATGCTTTTGGTTGTTGGAAACAAAAATTATTAATTAGATCTTGTTGATTTAAACCAAAAGTTTAATCAATACGAATACCCAATACCTGCCTTTTAAACATTTTACTAAACTAAATAAAAGCAACTACAACAATCTCAGTATATTTAACTTCACTTCCCTTACATGAAAAACAAAATCTAACAGAATTCATGTGGAGATAATTGTCTAAATGTTAAGTAACAAATTCTTTTAGAGGATAATTGTCTGGACAATTGTGTTTAATATTTATAATCAGTTTGCCTTGTATTTTAAGAAAATAATTTTATCAATGGATGCTACCCTAATGGGGAAATGGCTTAATATGGTAAGGACAAGTCAACTTAGATTTAGATTCAAATGAGGCATAATTAAGATCCTTCAGTATTAGTAAATCATTAAAGTAAGAGTGTCTATAATTAGAAATCCAAATGCCAAATGCTTATGATCCATTAATTTTGATAATTATTGGCGGTTTATGCTTACTTGGTTGTACTGCAATAATGCTTATGATTTAAATCACTTTAAGAAAGGGACCCATTGAAATAGAAATGAGAGAAATATAACGACCAATTTAACGATTGATCCCTCTAAATTATTGACAAATATAAAAATCATTGTTTTGCTTTAGATTTAATTCTTTTGGCTAATTAGCATAACTATTCGTATTTGTTATCAACATTTTCCAAATCCATATACTTAGGAGATTATTGAATTCGTTTTGTTGTATTTTGAGTATTAGATGATTTGAGTATTTTTGCCAAATCAATCTAATATTAAGTAGATTAAGATCTTCTATTAATCTTTTATGGAGTTAAGGAATTTTATTTTCCACTAGATTATAACATTGATTTCTAAACTTTTAATTTTTATTTCTTCATATTTACTTTTCCTTGCCATTCTTAGTTTCTTTAGTACACCCCTGCTAAACTGATATTATTTCTAGATACTACTTTACTCAAGGGACTAAATGTACACTATGTAAATTATCAAATATACCTCCTTCATGGCTAATTCTTGGGTCACATTTTACTGAAATGATAATTTATTATTTTTCCTCTTAACCCATTCATCTAGCCTCTCCATAAAGCTACCTGATATGTGTTATTTATTTATTTTTGGCACAAAAGTACACTCTTTCATCTCAATCATACTTTTTTGTTGTTAAGATTCTTAATAATTTTTCTTTAATTGTTATTATTTATGTTATGCTCTTTTGTATAAATTCTCTGTAATAGAATGATTTAAACTTCTTTATGAACATGATTAATTAACTTTTGACCCTAAATTACTTTACTTTAAAGGATCTAAAGTCATTTTAGTCTTCTCATCCTCCATCATTTTAATTTAATTGTCTAATTACAGTATTTAATTAAGAATTGTCTTTTTCTTTTTCATTAAATTTGATTAAGTTGATGGTGAAGCATTTTCTTTTTGTTGAAACTCCTCAATTGTAAGTGCACTACTTGAAAGTAATTTTTGACTATCTTGATGTTTTAAACTATCTTTAGGTGATTCAAATTTGGTAATAACAGTTTCAATAAGTACATCATTTTGAACTTATTATTTAAATGCTTAAAGTTCATCATTCATGTATTTAAATTATTGTGATATTTGATGTTTTGCTAAAAAATTATTGAGGCTACTTTAATTGCAATTATTTCGATCACTTGAGAGGGTATCTCTAAAAAATGGGGTTGGTTCATCAGACTTTGCTAGGGTTTATTGATAACTAAACTATCTTTCTGTTTAAGAACTCGGTTTTCTGCTGCCTTCAGTTTCAAGTTTGTTTGTTCTATGAGATTGTAATTGTCCTTTCATAAATGAATTTTAGAGGGAAGAGTTTGTAATATTTTCATTTCTAACAGGGATTGGGGATGCTTGCAATACACTACTTGATCGATTTTATTAACATTGTATTAGGGTTGGTTAGCAATATTATGATGTAATCCTCCTAACGATTTTTGAATTTTATGGGGCTGTGTGGTTTTTCTAATTTTTAATCTACTCTAAAGTTCGCAATGCTTCAAAGGCTTAAGGTGATAAATGAGCAAATGATGATCCATTCTAGGGATGAGCAGATAATTTATTTACTAACATTCAACGTATACAAATTAATTATACAGACTTGTTTATAAAATATCATATGTGTTATAAGTAACTCAAATAAGTATTCCAAAACAATCCAATAAAGTTTGTCCACAATACTTGATATTATGGTGGCACAAATAAGAAGTTTATCATCTATGCTATTGGCCACACCCTCCAGTTAGCTGTCATCAGCTGTGTAAATTTATTTTTTATTGCCTCTATTCCTTTCGTAACACTCCCCGTTTCCAGTATGTTTATGAACATCAAATAATGGCAGGCTAAGTATGATGTACAAAGAGTCTGATCAATGAGCATTTTTCCTACAGCAGCTCTCCATTTTGTGCTTGTATCGAAAGGTAATCTAGAAAAATTAGTCTGTAAATTACCTTTTCAAAAGGGTTGGTAGAATGTACTTGTAATTCACGTGGAAAAAGGGTGTCATAAAGAAGCACCCCATGGTCCAGGCAATACCCATCCTTCTCCAACTGAAGTCTGTCTACACCTTTGCTGAAATTTCAAATTTCTGTCTTATACAGTCTCCCATAGAACAAATTAACCCTAATGATAAAGTTAATCGCTACCTCCAGAAAGTGCCTTAGTTGTAAAGGGGTGGGACTAAAGTGAATGATTGTAGTGTCTAACAATAATCATATCTTATTTATAAATACCAAAATTCTTTAATACGTAGTCGCTGATGAAATAATTTTTATTATCAGAATTATTTAATTCCGTTCTGACTGTTATTTTTGTAAATAACTCTTTACAAGAAAGTGCATATTTATTCAATTTTCAACCCTAAGAATATTTTAGAAGTATATATTAGAGAATAGTAGGACTTATATAGAGATGAAACACAATTAAATAATATTTAGAGGACTTTTATTTAGAAGTATCTGCTTAGAACTAAATTGAAATAATTTGTTTATGTATGTTATACTTTCATTCTAATTATTTTTATTTTGAGGCTCACTCTTACTCTCCTTCGTTTTAAAATTGTTACAACAATGCGTTTTGTTTTTCTTCTTGTTTCACTTATTTAGAATGTTATTTATCTTAATTTTGCTATTATCTTTATTAATTTTGTACTTACTTATGTATATTTTACTGAATATGTTCTTGTTCCTCAACTTTTATTTCCAATTTTACTTAATTTTATATTTATTTAAATGTTTCTTCATCTGTTTAAATTAATTTTTCATTTATTCCCTTAAAAACAATTTGTATATTTTAATACTTAACTTCTAGCCATTTAAGAATTTGTTCATCCATTGTATTTTTCGCTATTATGAAATGGCAAAATATTTCTTTATTTTCATACTGAGGGTTTATTCTCATCTCAAGCTTTTAGATGGTAATCTGATCTACTGGTAGTTCTGCAAATACGATATGACGAGCACAAATATTCTTTTCTTTTCTTTTATAAAATGATTTGAAATTGTCGAAAGCAATAACGATATTATCATTCTTATCAAATTCATCATAATTCCTATCTTACTAAATTGCTTTCTTTCTGCCGTATAATTTAACACTGTATTGTTAAAAATCTTAATATAATTTATCCAAAAATTCATTCTTTGAACAATAAACGAGTATTTTATCTTTATTTTATTACTATTACAATTGTTAAATGTATTAACTTATTTGATCATGTTTTCTTTGGAAAATCATATTTTATAATTAATCAAATTCCCGCCAATCAAAAGATATACCTGAAGAAACTTTCAGAACAATTTTTTCAAATGATTTTGAATTAATGAACCTCTGTACAGAATCGAAATTGTCGATTGTGCAATTAATTTATTTAATGAATCTTCTGAAGATTGTTTTTTACTCATCATTATTTTAAGGAATCTGATACATGATATATTCATTAATAAAATAATGAAGTTCATTTAAATATTATGTTTAATTGCTAGTTGTTAAATCATATCTACTCTGAAAATCAGAGTAGTTTAAAAAAACATCAGGTCTCATGATGTTAAATAAAGGAAATAAGAATTTAGTCATTTCAATTAAAGGATTCTTTTACAAAAGTAAAATTTGTTTGCAATTTTAAAAGAGTTTTAGCCAATAGCAATCATCAACTTTTAACTCATAGTCTCTTATTTCTCTCCATTTTTCCACAATGCATATTTCAAACTAAATCCCTTGCAAAAGTTGGAAAACATTTTCGTTTTTATTCTCTGGATATAATTCATATTCCAGTATTAGCGTATCAGCTACCATTAATATTTCCTAATCGTCCGTCTTTCGCACGATGTGCAAATTTTTGCCCAAAAATCTTTCAACATATTTTATACACATTTTTAAAATTTTTTTTTTTTTAGGACAAACAATGAGTATGGGATTATTTCTCTTATATTATTTTCCAAGAGTGAGTGCATTTTTCCATAAAATATCTCTATTATTTGAGCATATCAACAATCGCCCATTGAGTTTTTAACTCTTTTCAAATAAATTCTTATCGATCTCAACGTCTTTGAATATTTCATTATTAAATGTATTTTAAGGGTTCTAAATACAACTAACATGGTTATTTTTCAATTTTTAGTAAGCTGAAGGCACTTTCTCAATCTTCACATATTTTACGTTCTAGGAAATCTATCAATAAAATGAAAAGATTACTTATAAAACACACTCTTCGTATTGTGCTTATTTGATTTCGAAATAGTTTTCGCTTAATGAGCCATGAAATCCCTAAATTTTTTAAATTTTAAATACTTCAATAATGTTTAACAAATTTTTAGGGAGGCGATCCTTTTTATGATTGAATGCTATGCGTACATGCAGTTGATCAGTTAAGTAGCATTTCAGTTGCAATCCATTGCAAAGATGTGTTTGAATCATTTATTTATTATCTTAGATGAATACAAAGCAGTTTAATAGGGAAACTGAAAATTTGTAGCATATTTAAAAACATTTTTAATATGAATTTATGAAATCAAGAACAATATTTTTAATCTAAATAATTTAAAGTGCGCAGAATTACTTGTTTTATCGATAGAGGTATTAATAAGTTAGTGGTATATGAAAGATAAACCCATTTAAATTAAATATAATATTCCTCATTTCAATTAGTTTTACAATTCAATTTTAATATTTATTATAAGTCAGCCACAGGGCTTTTAATGAATATTGACTAATTATTTAGTCTAATAAATATACACTTTCCTATTGCATGCAAAATCGCTCAACAATGCTGGAGACCAACTAGCAGCTTGAATAATTACAAACATTCATTAATTTTTATTAAATATTTTAGTTTAGCATAAAATTTTCATAAAAAACTCTGTGGCTGATCTATACATTTATGCATGCTTTAAATACCTAGTATTTCTTATATCCTCTTCTCTGAATTCGAATCAAAGCGAGATTATATTTCTTATATACAATTAATAAACATCAAACAATATCAAATATCAAATTACTTTCAAGTTCAATATTTTTATTGTTATTAACTTTTAGTTATTCTTCATTTTCTGTCTTTTCTTCATTCTATTGCTATTCTATATTCTTTTCATTTAAGATCTATGTTAAAATTATAAATACATCAGCAGAAATCCACAACGTTCTTTTTTCAACAATAAATTTGGCTTTTACTGATGTTAATTGTATATTCATTGGAAATTTAAGTGATAGCTTATAAAATTTACCAGCAGTCATTTGAAACTACTCTGAATTTACCTTTATCTTAATTCCCTTTCCTGTCATTAATAAAGGAGTTAAAATTTAAAATCTAAATTGTTTAATCTGATTGAAATTGATATCTCCATCGTACACTTCCTCAGAATCATCATAAATTAAATATAATTCCCATTCAGGTTCCTAAGCTACTTGCTAAGTTTCTTGGGCAGAAAATGACTATTTTTCAAATTATTCCCTCTATCTTCTTCTAACTAACGCTAATTAAGTATTTTACTTTTTTCAGTTTCATCTTCATCTTATTATTCTTGTTTTGGTTATTCTGTTGTTTTTTCATCAATGACTTCTACTTTTGGTGGTTTCTTTCCTTTAACCCTCTAAAATTATGTGCTTTTTCCCTTGTACTTCAGTTTTAATGAAATAAACTCTAATAATGAATAGTATATATACTATCCTAAAGCTTAAGTTTATATTTTTGCAAAACAAAAGTCTGTACCAATTAGCAAAAGAATGTCTTCAAATTATCATCTTTGGTAAGGTTTTCGGCAACCTATGGATTGATCACTAAGTCGATAACTTTGCAAACATCACCCTCTAGATTAAGGAATAAGTAGCAATATTACTTACATCATGGTCTTCCTTCACACTACCAACACTCATTGGAACTCTAATTCCCACCTCATTATTATAGTCAATTAATTGCTTTTCCTCTGGAGCATCAACAACAGAATGTGAAGTTACATTGAAGAACACTTTTTCACCATTTTCATCAAATGCTTTCAATACAAAACATTATGTGGGTTCAATCATCATACCACCTTCATGATCTAAATACTCTTTAATATCCTTCAATTTCTAAACTCAAACATCTTAATACCAAATATTCTGCATTCGTTAGGGGTTTAGTTTTGAGAGTTTGAGGTTGAACATTTTTCTTCTATTCTGTAACAAATAAATCATATTTAGATTTTAGCTTCATATATGTTACGAATACCTCTGGATTGTTTCGTATTAAGTCTAAAAGCTATTCATCAGAGAATTTAGAGATGTCGAATTCTTGATTCGGAAACATAGTATAATAATTAATCAATTCATAAAATAATAAACTTTAGGTTTTCCTTGATGATTTATTATTGTCACTTTATGCATATGATTTTTCTTAAATTTATTCTTAGGAGTGAAGTGAGTCCTATTCTCAATATTATTATTGCATAATTATTTGCAATCAATAGTTTACTTTTATGAGGTTCTGCGCATTTATATCTCCTCAATGGGATTCATTTCCCAATCCTCAATTGTCTGCATATTCTTAGATTATGAGGTTAACTTTCTACAGTCCAAGTAGGAACGATTTCTATGAAGTCCTGTCGAAATTCGGATTTCTTAAGCTTTTGGTATGATTGAAGTGATCTTAATCGCAGACTCATTCATGGTTGAGGATAGCACACTTGAGTTCCTGGATAATTTTGAATGTGATGTGCGAGTGATTCTAAAGACTTCAGGAGTCTATGGACTTGCGAGTTCCGAAATTAATTTGTAATGCCTTACTTACATATTTTAATATACAGAAAATTTGAAACATATCGATTATTAATTAATATATTCAAATGAGTCAATACGGCAAGGCAGAGTACTGGGAGGAGAGATACACAAGGTTTGAATTACGTATATCGTAGAGATCCAGAACCATTTGACTGGTATCAAAGATTCATGGGCATCAAGGATCTTGTATAAGGATGCTTTACTCCAGAGAGTAAGTTACTAAATGTTGGAGCAGGCAATTCACGTATCAATTGTTTAGAGTCTTAGGTTTAAGTGAAGAAATGTTCGATGAAGGTTATTAGAACATTACAAACATTGATATCTCACATGTGGTCACCAAGGCAATGCAAGAGAAGTATAAAGACAAGGGACCCAATTTTAAATGTATCAATTCATTTAAAATTAAGACTTACACATGGATGCTAGAGCAATGGAATTTGAAGATGGATCATTCGATGGAGCTATTGATAAAGGAACTTTAGATGCTATTTTAGTACTCTAATATTCGAAATATAGTGTGGAGAGTCATCTTCTTCAAATGCATAGAAAGTCATAGCAGAAGTACATAGAGTACTTGGACCAAAGGGTATTTACTTTGTGATCTCATATGGGTTACCTGAACATAGACTTCAATATTTAGAAAAACCAGAATACGATTGGTATAATGATTGACTATCTAGGAATGTCATAGTTAAATAAGTTCATAAACCAACAATTTCAACATCTATAGCAATTACCAATGAAGATAAAGAAGCACCAAATGTTCATTACATTTATATATGCACAAAAGTACATATCATTATTAGAGTTAGGGACAACCAAAGGGGGCTAAATAATGAATTAAATATTAAATAGATTGATTTATTGCTACAAATTATTATATGAATTAATAGCAGACAATGTAGCTACCCAATCTCTAAAAGGATATTACTTAATGTGGAAGGTAGGAGGAAGTAAATTCACCTGCAGAAGTCTCTTTAGCCTCAGAATTCGAATAGATGACAATTGACACTTCTCCTAAGTGTAATGCATTTGCAGCTCAACATCTGCTAGATTTCATTGATGAAGTGGAGTAGGAGAAGAAAACTTCCATACAAGTAAGGAGGGTCAACAAAAACAAAACCTGTCAACTCTCGTCCAATGATGATCAATCATCTCCTCATTCGAATTCCAACAAATCCCTCAATGATTAAAAATTCAAATACATAAAGGAACTTTGGTTATAGGAATCCTCTCCTGTTTAAGAGCCTAATCGGTAAGTTCTATCCCAGCGAGTCATATCCTTAAATGAGGAACAGTACTTTCGCGAAATGCAATAAGAACACCTCGGATTGTATCACTCGAATGAAGCTAGTCCTTAAATGTGTTTTGAACCTGACATTGAGACTGATATCTATATTTCAAGTTTGATAGTATGATAATCATCTATATAGGACACTTTATGGGGAAATCAAATTGTATCAAGGAAGTTGTAAAAACTTATCGAAACAGGCACAAATGAACAACAATTATTAATTGTATAGAAATTGGAGAGGATTAGTCCATAAATTGAAAAAGATGTATTTGGGAATTATGTTGTACAGAAGATTTTCGATAGTTGTGGGGATTAGAAACTAAAGACAAGGATGTTTAATAAGTTAAAGTCTCATTTTTATGATCTATCCAAAAATCCTTTTGGATGCAGAGTAATGCAAAAATTAATCGAATATTCCCAGTAGAAGGATGATGTGTAAAATAGTATACTTTCTTAACTCAATCAAAACATGCGTTCCTTGATTTATGATTCAAATGGCAATTATGTTATTTTTAAGATGTTGGAAACTTATGACAAATCGAAAATGGACTTTCTTATTCCTATAGTCGAAGAATCAGTACATTAATTTATATTGTAGTTCCATTATATGGCTCAATAGATTTACGGATGCAAAATAATACACAAGATAATACAATAATATGGATAACCATACATTGCTAATCTTGTAAAGCAATCCATTGCTAATTACACTGTTCTCAGTTAAACAGAATTCGGAAACTACATCCTCCAACATATTTTGTAATTTTGGCCCCAATCTCCAGAAAAGGCCCGCTTAATTTAATTAGTTATTTAGTAATTCTATCAATTAAGCATTAATAAATATGCAAGGTATAGTATTTGTGATCCTAGTAATACAGTAGAAAGAGCTTTAGAAGCCTTAAGCAAGTAGGAGTTATTGACTGTGCTGAATTGGCTCTTTTTCCGCAGTTCGACCCAATAGTATATTCAAACACTATATAGCACTTGCAATTTCGTACAACTGGCCAACCACCAATATGCGAATTATGTGATCAAGAAGTTCCTCATTTTGAGTGATCAATAGATGTAACAGACAATTCTTAATTACTTATTAAAGAATTAAAGCGAGTTCCAGGCTATAAAGTCAACCTTACATGGTATTAATATTTTAATTGTAGGTTAACGTATTTATAGTCTACTCGAGAAATAAGTGAAATGCTGACAATATTATATATATAAATTATGTGCTAGAAATTCACAATGCTTTCTAGTTCTCATCTAAGTACAAGTGCAGTTGTTATATTTCATTGTATTCTCCATGAAACAGGGAATACCATGGCTCACCTGAATTCAAATCCTAAAGGGTCATTTTTAAGGAGATGGCAGCTTATTCTATTGCTGTTAGGGCTAAGACTTTTGGTTCATAGTAGAGACAAGCATTTGTGTAAAAAATATCATTTAAATGAGTTTATGCTACATCAAATAGCTTTTGTACCTCACCTTAAGCCACAGTAATAATTTATCGTGCCTCTAAGAGGTAATTTTGAGGGACAGTGATATGTAGATCATAACCAATAATTTAAAGGATATGAGATTCTGCATCAATGATCTTTTCAACTAATGTTTGAACATCATCTGATTTTGTTCCACTGCAACAAATTATGAAATTTTTGGCATATTTGTCAATTTCGACAGAGTAATCAAACATATCATTATCCTTGGCCGAAAGGAAGAGACAAGCAACAATGTAGATATGGCGATTAAATTTAGCTAATGACACTTAATGTGCAAATCTATGGTAAAAGGATAGTGCTTTTTAGAAATAGTGATTGAATGTTGGATGTGATCCATTTTGAAGCAATTTCTCCAATTAACATGCAAATTAATACACTTCAAAGGATAACTTAACCTATTATTGAAATGATAATCCGTCTTCGTTGGATTTAGGTGACTTCCATGACTTGTATGATAATAGTTTCATATAAATTTAATTAAATAATGGGGAATCTTTGTGAGACAAACGAACCACGTAAACCTAGCTCTGTGTAAATTAATCTATTAAGTGGACCTGAAAATTACAATACATCTGATAGATTGTTGTAATCAACTCAGCAGTTAGAGACTCCTTAAAGGAAATTGGGAATTGATGATTTTGTAATTCTTAACCAGTTAGGGAAAGTATGTGATTTGATGTTACGATAGATTTTTAGGGAGCGTTTGGGAAAGTGTTCAAAGTCAAGAAAAGGACAACAATAAAATTTATGCACTAAAAGCCATGAACAAGAAATAGATATTTGATAGCAATTTAGAATAGAATGCAGTTATAGAAAAAGAAGTACTCAATCATAATAAGCATCCTTTCATTGTCAACCTTAAATACTCATTTCAGAGTTAAACTAAATTGTATTTTGTGTTAGAGTATATTGATGGGGGTGAGTTCTATTAAATTTTACAGAGAACACAAGGACTACCTGAGCCTGTAGTGTAATTTGTAGCAGCAGAGGTTGTTTTAGCTCTTGAATATCTCAATACCAATTTAAACATAATCTATAGAGACTTGAAGCCAGAGAATTTACTACTTACAAGAAATGGTCATGTAAAATTGACTGATTTTGGATTGGCAACTAAGAGAAAGGAAAACAACTTAAAATCATACACTTTAGTAGGTACTACTGAATACTTGGCTCCTGAAATTATACGCAAAGATGGTCATACTTTTGAAGTGGATCTGTGGACACTTGGAATATTGATTTATGAAATGCTATGCGGAAAAACACCATTTGCTCATCCAGAAAGAAACCAGATGAAGATTTAACACCTAATTCTTAAAAATAATCCATCATTTCCTCCAATAATGTCTCGTGATGCCAAAGATTTAATTAGCTCTTTGTTGTAAACCAGTCCCTAACTTCGATTAGGTGCTAATGTATGATTATAAGTTATTTAGGGATACGATGACATCAAGAAGCACCCATTCTTTGCAAAAATAAATTGGCAGGATCTCTATGATATGAAGGTTAAGTCTCCTCTACAGACTTTTGCCGCTGACAATTCCAGCAAGTTGCAAACTCTATAGCCAATGCAAAACCAACTTAAAGAGACTCCAGGAAACACTCCTATGCCACAGATCTTGGGAATCAGTTTTTCTGGGGCTGGGGATAGAGCGAGCTCGGTTAAGAATTATTGATACAGATATATATTATTATTATGGGAAATTGTTGTGCAAAAGATGAACAATAGCATTCATTTGCAAGTTCATTATAATAGACATTTACTGGAGTTACACCCATTGAACCAAAATAACCACTTATAATTGAGAAAACAAAGTCACCCAAATAAATAGGGCCTGAAGATTTCAAGAGAATTGGATTACTAGGATAAGTATTCATTAATTTAATTAGGGTGCATTTGGAAGAGTATATTAAGTTAGGAAGAATGATACTTAGAAGATATATGCAATGAAACAAATAGAGAAAAAGAAAATAATTGAGTGCAAGTTGGAAACTAATACAGTATTAGAAAGAAATGTACTGAAATAAAGCAAACACCCTTTTATAGTAAGGTTGAAATTTGCATTCTAAAATTCAAAATATATCTATTTCGTGATGGAGTGCATTAATGGAGGGTAGTTTTACAATGTTCTGAAGATGAAGAAAGATGGCCTCCCTGAACCTGTAGCAAGATTTGTAGCTGCAGAAGTTGTTTTGGCTCTTGAATATCTAAATACCAAATTGAAGGTGATTTATAGAGATTTGAAACCGGAGAACATTTTACTGACTGAAACAGGCCACGTCAAATTGACAGACTTTGGTCTTGCCACATTACGTAAAGATGATGAAAAGTCATATATGCTTGCCGGTACTCCAGAGTATCTAGCACCTGAAATTATCACTAGATAAGGACATTCCTATGAGGTTGATATATGGACATTAGGTATTAAATTATTTGATTTCAAGGAATACTTATTTACGAAATGCTAAATGGTAACCCACCATTCAGTGATCCATGCAGAAAGTTAGAAATTATTACTAAGTAAATACTTCTAAATGATCCAATATACCCTAAAACAATGACAACTTAAGCAATAGACTTAGTAAGGAGACTATTGAAATATGATCCAAAAGAGAGGCTAGGTGTTAAGGGAGGATATGATGAAATTAAAAGCCATCCATTTTTCAATGGTGTGAGTTGGGATAATATTCATTAATAGATCTCTCCACTCAAAACTTTAGCTGAAAAAACATTGATGAAAAATTCTACGAAGATGGTCTCTAAACCGATTGATGATACACCATGTAATCCTTAAATGCCAGATGGTAATGAAAATAAGTTTGCAGGAATAACTTATTGTGGCGATGCCCAAACACTCAATTCAAAAATTTGATTGTTATACTATATATCACAATGAGTTTTATTCAATTGAACTTGCAAATTTTGAACCAAAATTAAACTATTCTTAAGATTTCTTCCATTCTTCTTCTTTCTTTTGTTATTCACTTTCCTCACTTTCCTTTATTTTGTTTGACAAATCCTCTGATGTTGAATAATCAACATAATCTATATCTTTGGATACTCTTAATGATTATTAATCTTCAAATGTAGCAGTCTATGTTAGGATATATATTACTTTTCTATATTTTAATGCTCTAAAAAGATCTTTACAAATACTTCTCATAAAAGTAACAGAACATATACTCAATATACCAAAAATAAAGATCATTAATATAGCTTAAAAGAGTGGCCATTCATAAACAGTTGGATTTTCAGGATAATATTCATGTATTGCTGTTTACATTATACCAATCCTTCTAATATCATTACCTGGTTAATTTTCAAACACTATATAATGATTTCTCATAAATGGTTCACCCAAAATCACATAATCAGATGTTGAAACTTTAATATTAAAAGCACAATCCTAAAACATTGACCCTTAAGTACTCTGATTGCAACTTCTAACAAGTAAATGTCTATTATCAATTGGAACTACATTCTATCCAAATACAAATGTTAAAGTATAATCAACAATGAAAGTCTCATAATGAAGATTTTTACAATACAAAACATACATCTAGATTAGAATAATAATACATCGCTATCCACTAAATCACATTTTGTACCAGAATGTAATTATTCCAATCCAAGAGCCAACTTTATCAACCAACTGTATGGTAATTCAATAAATTAAGAATTAAGTGTTAAAATAGCTTTCTTCACAGGTAGTTCAGATTTAACTAAATCTTAATCACCATGCTAAAATTAAAAATATCCATACTGCATATTTGACTTCATCGACTTCTAACATCCAATAATAGGCTGAATTTTCCATATTATTAACCCATTTAACATTTTCATTTCTTTTATGCACATATTTATAATCAAATCCTCCTATTTATATTACTAATTCAAATGAATTTGAATTATTGTATGTATAAATAGCAAATTATTATCTTGTAAGATTAAGTTAAGTCTTTTCCTACACTAACTTTTGTACAAAATCAGTATCCATTTGTGCTTTATCTTCATTTGTCTCTTTATACCCAAAACCTAATCCCAATGCTCCATCTGCCAAAATAGGGACATCAGTATTGATGTATTCAACTTAGAGCATTTATAATCCAGTGACATTTGCCAAAGCAGGAGGTGTTAAATTACCCCATTCATATGAAATCCATTATCTGATTGTCAATTTTTAAGATGAATCGTAGGCCAACAATTAAATTGTATCTGTTTGAAATTTGCCCTGTATCAATGAATCTTAGGAGTATATTTATCCTTAAATATTTCTGTCATTCCATTTGGTAGCATTGTACTTTTATGTAAATTCACCAGAGAAGCATTATTTTCTTGAACTCTTCTTGCATTCATCATCAATTTCAAATTCTAGTGGATTCATTTTTTTACAGCTTATACATGTAGGTGCTTTGTACCATGTCCATGGTGATGATAAATCCAACTTAAAATTACAATAACTCATACAGCAAGATTAAATATTGTTTGATTAGTCACATTTTCTCCTAATACCACTTCAACATTATAGAACACATTCTTATCAAAACAAATTTGACTGACATAGGTGTCATTGTGAATGTATTTCAATAAATCATTTGGGCAAAGGGAGGGTTATTAGTTTGTGACTATTTCGCTAAGGTCAAGGTTTTTATAGGGATACACTTGACGAGTGAGTTTCTATTCAAAATAGGCGGAAACAAGGGGAATGAATAATAGTAGCATAATTAAAGTGTGACTTTGAAAATAAATTTTTAAATTAAAAGATTTTATTATGGCTGATCAATAAGAGCAACAACCAGCACCAGTAGTTGAGGAGCAAGCTCAAGCCCCACCAGCTGAAAAGAAGGGATTCGGTAGAGGAGGAAGAGGCCAAAGAGAAAGAAGAGAAGGCGGTGCTCCAAGATAAGGAGGAAAGGGAGGACCCAGAAGATTCAGAGGAGAGGAGGAATGGACTCCACTCACAAAGTTGGGTAGATTGGTTAAGGCAGGCAAGATCAAGAGTCTTGAAACTATCTTCCAATTCAGTATTCCAATCAAGGGTAATTGTTATTTCAAATCCAAGAATATTAAATTGTCGACTTCTTCCTTAAAGATAAACTCAAAGAAGAACCCCTCGCCATCGGCCCAGTCTAAAAGTAGACATGTGCAGGACAAAGAACCAGATTTAAGGCCTATGTCGTTGTAGGTGACTACAACTAACACATTGGTCTTGGATGGAAATCAGCCAAAGAAGTACAAGGTGCCATCAAGGGAGCAGTCATCAATGCTAAATTGAACCTTGTCCCAGTCAGAAAGGGATATTGGGGAAATAAAATTGCCCAACCACACACAGTCCCATGCAAGGTCACAGGAAAGGAAGGATCAGTCAGAGTTAGATTAGTACCAGCCCCAAGAGGTACAGGTATCGTTGCTGCCATCACCTCAAAGAAGGTCTTAACCATGGCAGGAATCCATGATTGCTACACACAATCAAAGGGAAGTACCAGAACTAGATCCAATTTCTTGAAGGCTACCTTCCACGCCCTCTAAGAAACATACAGATTCTTGACTCCAGATCTTTGGGGTTACTCTAAATTAGAGGCAACTCCATTCCAAGAACATAGCGAATTCTTGGCAGCCAAGAAATAATGAACATTAATATCAATGTACAAAATAATCAATACATTCCTAATCCTTATCATAGTAACACAATCCTAACCATTGACTATTGCGTTTGGATCATGTTTCAAATTCTATCGTAATCATGACACAGATGTCTTTTAGAGGATTGGATCCTTCAATCCTAAATATTTTTTTTGGTTAGGAGATGCTGCTTATATTGATTATATGCCAATACTTGGTATATGGTTTCCTGAAACCAATGAAACTAGAGTAACAGAGAAATTCAATATAACAAACAATGATCCCTACTATGTTGAATTTAAGAAAAATACAATCATTAAGGGTGTTTATGATGATCATGATAGCAATCAAAATGATGGAGGCAAATTTAATCCTTTAAAAGAGAGTGCTAAGCAATTGTATTTAGATTTTTTGAATGAACCAAAGGATTCACCATTAAGAAAATAAGATGGTATTTATCAGTCATTTTATGCTGATGAATATAATAAAATATTAGTAGTCATGACTGATACTCGATATAATTCTGATAAGTATACAGGTGATAATTTAGGTGATAATTAATGGGTTTGGCTAGAAAAACAATTTTAAAAATAAAGTGAATTAATAATTATGACATCTGGGGTGTAAGTATTACATGATGACAGGAAAGGTCCAGAAAAATGGTTTAATGAATCAAAAGAAAAGTTATACAACTTAATTTAGAAACATAATAGACCTATTATTTTTTTATCAGGAGATGTTCATTATTCTGAAATAATGCATCATCCATGTCCATAAAATCTTGGTTAAAATGTTTATGAATTTACATCTAGTGGATTAACATTCGCAAATGATGATCATATTCCTTTTGTAGAAACTATTTTTAAATTCATATTTCCATCTACTTTTAGTTCTTTTGAGGATCATTACTATAAAAGTAATTTTGGAATACTTAAAATTGAAACAGACAAGGATCATTCACCAATAAAAATTGTCTTTGAAACACATTCTAGTAAAGATTCTAGTGTAGTTTTGAAAAAAGAAATCAACATTAGTGAATTATAAAAACAAAATTTTGAATCCTAAAATTGTATATTAGATTAAGATCCTACTTAGAGATTTTGGTAAAACATAAAAGAAAGAATAATTGAAAATTCTCTGCTTGTTGGAGTAGTGAGTTTTTTTGCTCTTTTGTTGATTTTCACCTTGCTAAATTATGCATTTTAGTGTATTATGGAAGGAAAGAGATTGTATAATATGATTAGTATATAAAAATGAATATAAATAAATAATGCGATGCTTTTATCAATTAAAATATTAATCATTAAAAGAAGTTTGAGTTAACAAACTTAGAATATTACAAATGATACCATTATGATTACTATCATCACATCTTATTTTAGTCTGCTTTCTACGATAGTATGCGCAATTCTTTTGATGAATCCCCTTTAAAATTTACCTAGTATCATTAAAAAATATTTCTTTAAATTATCACTTATAACATTCAATGATTAGTTTGTATATTAACAAATTGAATTGAGTTTTCATAGGAAGTTCAATTCAATAGAGACACCGTGAAAAAAAATTAGAAAACCATGAGTAAATCATGCAAAGATAATATGACGAAGCATCAATGATTCATAAATTATAAGAAAATAAAAATCAACTCAAGGATGAGGAAAAGAAAAATATCATACCATGAAGAAAAGATAATTACATCGAATAATATACCTGCTGCTACCTATGGAATGGAATAATAAATAAGGAAAAAATATCATATGTAAAAAAATGAACTTTTCTAATTCACAATTTTGGATTTCGTTTCATGATCTCCTAAATATTCCCGGAAATTAAATTATTCACTTCAACAAAATAACATTTGTAATAATTTGCTAGATCAAGGAAATCTTAAAAATCAGATTTCATTTCTTCCAAATCAAAACTATATTTATAATAAAGATATATAAACAACATATTAAATCCTAATACTAACATACTAGAATTACGAAGCAAATAAATGATATTAAAACACCTCCAAATATATTTGAATAAGTTAGACGGATTCTTAATTTATTTTATACCCAAATATTTTCTTATTCGATTTTAAGAATGTGCGCAGTTATTTCTCAGCCAATGATAAGTTAAATTTTCCTTACCTTTACAAATTTAATATAATTATCCTAACGTTATTCTACTGCGTATCAATTCTTCTTTTTTTGCTTAATCTAGCTCCTAGCTTGATGAAAATAAATCAATATGCTGGTATCTACCTAAAAGTACTACTCCATCCTGTTGACCCTCTAGAATATAGTATCCTTATGAGGTTTTAACAACAGTTGCATAATGGCCTATTTTGTTTCCAATTGATCCCGCAAAGGATGATTGGCCCCCTACACTGTTAAGCGGACGAGAACAAAATTACAGATCTACAACTATTTCTTTCATATACTCATTGTTTTCCATTTATTTTATTTATTAAATATAGACTTTTAATAAAAGGATTAAAAATAAATGATCTGCAAGATGATCTTCAGCATTAAGATAATTCTTGCTTGAATTCTATTATGATGATAAAATAAGAATGAATGTCTATCATCAGGATTAAATGCAAGTGATATATATTTCATAATTGATCAAATCGTAATTTCTAAGAAAAAAATTTATTAATCCATATATTTTATTTTTCTTACTAAATATTAATATAATATAATATATTTTTAAATATAAAATATACGTATGTCATCGGGATCTCATTTGAGTAGAGAATTACATGATTTGATAAAATCAATAGGAGAGACTCGTAGCAAATAGGAGGAGGATAAAATCATCATTAAAGAGGTCTCATAATTGAAAACCAAAATCACAGAGAAGAATATTCCACCAAAAAAAGTGAAAGAAATGTTAATCAGAGCAATCTATATTGAAATGTTAGGGTAATTTGTATATTAAATTAGTCATGATGCATCATTTGTACACATATATGCTATTCACTTAACCTAATCTAAAAACTTATCAATGAAAAGATTAGGATATTTATGTTGTTCATTGTTCTTAGACAACAATAGCGAATTGTTAATATTGTTAGTAGCCACTCTATAAAAAGACTTAATATCAACAAATGTACATATTGTAGTGAATGCACTTACAGCTGTTGGTAAATTGATAAGCAAGAGTTTTGTTAATGCACTTACAGAACCTGTATTAAAATTATTGACTCATAATACAGATATTGTAAGAAAGAAGGTAATATGATATATATGTAGGCTCTTATGGTTATGTAAATTATTAGACAATTAAATCCAGATTGTATTAATGAATAAGAATATGATGAAAGAATGAGAAGAGGTATTTAAGATAAAGAGCCAAGTGTAATGGGAGCAGCATTTAATTTATATCATGAAGAATTAAAAAGAGGAATAGTAACTAAATATAAACCATTAGCTGGTACATTTGTATCAATGTTAAAATAAGTTATAGAACATAAATTACATAAAGTATTAAAATTACAATAAAATAGGATTATGATTATCATAGGTTTCCAGCTCCGTGGTTATAGATTAAATTACTATAAATACTCACATATTTAGGGAATAATGATCTTAAAGTTAGTGAATAGATATATGAAGTATTGGGTTCAACTTTGAGAAGAGCAGATGATACAACAATTAATATTGGATATGCTGTCACATATTAATGTGTAAAGTGTATAAGTGGCATATATCCTTAATCTAATTTATTAGAATAAGCAGCTAATTCTGTTTCAAGATTTCTTAAATCGGAGAATAATAATCTCAAATATTTAGGAATAGATGCACTCACATAAATTGTGTCAATTTCACAGAAATATGTCTTAGAACATTAAATGACTATAGTTGATTGTTTAGAATCTAATGATGACACCCTTAAAAAAGAGACACTTGAACTTCTCTTCAAGATGACAAATGAACAGAATTGTGAAGTGATTATTCAAAAACTCATTCATTTTCTTAAAACTAGCAATGATAGCAATTTTAAAAAGGATCTGTTTGTTAAAATTTCACTATTGAATGAAAAACATGCACCAACTTAAGAATGGTTTATTAAAACTGCAAATACTTTATTTGAATATGGTTCAGAATTCATTGATAATGATGTTAGAAATAATTTCTTTAAATTACTTATTGATAATTTTAATGATATTGGATCAGAGTTTGGTGTATTCATTGTGGACATTTATTTAGATTTACTTAAGAATCCCTTACAAGATAATATTTTAAAAATAGTCTGTTGGGTTATTGGTGAGATCGGATCATAAGTCTATGATTAAGACCCGACAAAACTAAATGAATTAACAGCAGCAATACTAAGTAAATTAGATTCACAATTGGAATTTGAAAGTACAGTATCCTGGATTCTCACATGTTTGGCAAAGTTGTAATCAGCCAGGGCCTTCTAAATGTTTGATTAAACAAGAGCAGTGTTCCAAAAATATATGCTATCAAAGAATTTGGATTCTTAGCAAAGAGCCATAGATTTTTACACTTTGGCAAAGTTTAATGCAGCACTTAAAGGTTCTTAATTCGTTAATGTTGATCCAAAACTTTCATTTTTAGATGCTTATGTGTAATCTGAAAGATTAAAAGGAGCTTAGCCCTACAATTCATCACTTCAAGTAAAAGCTGCAGCTTTGGGAGCATCTGCTGAAGCTTAAGCACTTAATTTTGAACCATACAAGGATATTAAGTATGTTAAGACCTTTGGCAGTGAAGAACCATAAAAAGCCACTGCAGCTGCTCCATAAGAAGCCCCTGTAATTAAAGGTCCATGGGATACTACAGGATACACTTAAAAGCAGCCTGCCCCTGCTCCAGTGAAACCAACAGGACCTATGTCAATTGGTTCTACTACAGGTATGGGAAGCACTGGAACTGGATAGACAACATCAAAAACAACAATGCAATCAATGAGTGGAGGAGGATAAACATAATAGGCCAATTAATAAACATATGTTCCTCCTCCTGTGAAACCATTACCAGTAAAGGAAGATCCAAATTTAAGGGAAAAGTAGAAACTTGCTAATCAACTCTTTGCACCAATTACTACAACAACATAGCAACCAAAGAAAGGTATTCCAACTAATCCTTAAGTTGTTAATAAACCAAATCAAATAACAAATGTTTAATAACCAATATAGCCTGCCCCTTAATCACTAAATTTATTGGAATTTGATGATCCATAATAACATAGACAATAGTAATAAATATAAGGAGCACCATAAGTGTTTGTTCAATAACCATAAATAGCTCCAAGAGGAATACCTATTCAATAATAATAACCTTTAATCAATTAACCTATTCTACCAATTTAACCATAATAGAGATCATTCATTCCAGCAAATATAACTTTAGAATAATATGAAACACTTTGGGAAAAGAATACAAATATTATTGAAGTTACACTACAAACACGAATTAGATCAGAATTAGATTTCCGTAAGTTGATTGCACTTCTTAATATTAATGTATTATTAATTTTAATAGTAGATAATTGAAGTAATTGAATAAGAAATCATCAGTGCAGGAGCAAATGCTGATAGTAAGAGCTTTGTTCTATTGTATGGTTGTTACAATGTTAGTGGATCATTAGATTTGAAGATCAATGCAAAGGATGCTAAAGATGGAGAATATGTGCTTGGAGTCATTAAACGGTAATTCTGCTGATAGATAAGTATGCATATTGAGTATTCGTTTTTTATTATATAATTATGTTAGTCTTGTCTACATTGCTGCTTTTGGGAGCAGCCAAGTAATTTGCAGTACCTCTAAAGCAACATGAGAGTCAGGAACAACTAATTCAAATGGTGAATATGTTGTAGCATTCACATGCACAATTATTGGAACTCACACATTATGAATAACTCAAATAAGGAACAGAAGGATTATTATAAGTTGAAACTATCCTAGTAGAGGAACATATTATGAAGAAAAATTTGAAACATTAAAAACATCACAATAAGAAACAACAACATCATAAAAAACATAATCACAATTTTGTAGTAAATGAATCACTAATGGATGTAATACCACTTACACATGAAGAAAAAGAAATATTTGAAGATAAAGGATCATTAGCACCAGCTGATAATGAAATTGAAAAAGAAATGGAACATTAAACTCAAAAATTAGTGACAACTGGTAAAATGTAAGATGGTGCATATATTGCTGATGTTCCATTAACAAATATTGCTAATACTATGTTTATTGGTGAATTACAAGTGGGTAGTGCTACTGGTAAGAATGCATTTGATGTCATCTTTGACACTGGATCAGCATTAACTTGTATTGCATCTGAATAATGTAAAGATATTGGATGTTAAAAAAGTAAACGATATAATAGAGCTGAAAGCAACTCATTTAATGAAATTGGTAAATCAGTGGAAATTGTATTTGGAAGTGGTACACTTAAAGGTTTAATTAATAGAGAATAAATTAGAGTTGATGGACTTGATCTTAAAGATGCTCTTTTCATTGAAGTAACATAATAAATAGGAGATGCATTCCATGAGGGTGAATTTGATGGTATTGTTGGTTTAGGATATCCACATATGACTGGTGTACCTACATTATTTGATTACATGATTCAATAACATAAGTTACATTCTAATGTTTTCACCTTCCATCTTAACAGAGAAATTGGTAATTCAGGATCATAACTAATATTTGGTGGCAGTGATGATACATAAATTAAAGGTGAATGGGTGTACCATGATGTACATGAGAAATTCTATTGGTCAATTATGGCTGAAGAAATTAAGGTAGGTAATAAGAATACTGGTATTTGTTCACATTAACATAAATGTAAAATGGTTGTAGATACTGGTACAACTTTACTTACTGGACCAACTAAAGATGTTAGAACACTTCTTTCTATGATTAGAGTTGAACCAAAATGTTAAAATTATGAAAGTATGCCTGATATTACCTTTGTTATTGATGGTCATTCATACAATCTTACACCAAAAGATTATATTCTTACAATAACATGTATATAATATTTATATTCAAGCATAAGGAGTAGAAGCACCATATAAACATTCATCCATGGATCAAATTGTCGGATGTGCTGGCACAATCTTTCCATTAGATTTACCACCTAAGCAGTAATTATATTAATTACAATTATAGAGGACCATTATGGATATTAGGAGATGTGTTTATCACTAAATATTCTGCCAAATTTGATAGAGATAGAAATCGTGTTGGATTGGCACTTAATAAGAATCATTAATGATATATGCATAATAATATAGATCACTCAACTGTTGTAAAATATTATTGGAATGTAAGCAGAGCATCACTATTATATATTAATCTAATGTCTTCCTTACTCAATTATTCATATGCATGATCATCAAATCCTTTATCATCTTAAGCAAAAGATTATGTACTAAGTTTCTTATTATAAACCAGTGATTCTAATCTATCTCTTTCTGCTTGTTCACCTTAATTATATGGTGCAATTTTGTGGTATATTTTGTATATTGTATCAATAAAGATTAAACACTCTATCATTGTGAAAAATCTCTATTATGCTTAATCACTCTAATCCTCATATCTTGATATTGTTCCTTTTGTAGCAATCATTTATTCAATGTATGTTAATAGTTAATTACATTATTCAATTGCTTATACTAATAATGTTGGTGGTCCTGATCTTTTTATTCTTTCTTTACCTAAACGAAAGAATGTCATCATAATATCAATAGTAAAAGCCTTAATCCTTAGAGTGTACTTCTTTTTGGCATGTTTATTTACTACATACGCATCATTCAATATATTTAGATATCTAAGTATAAATTTCATAGTGCATTGTTTAAGTACACTTGGTGGTCTTTTGTTAAATTGATCAGATAATTCAAACCAAAATGAATTTGTGTACAGATCATTTCTTTTCATCAAATGAAACATTTATGCTTCTTCATATCCATTAAAATCACTTCTATTAATATTACCATCAATGTAGTATTTCCATCTATATTCACATAAAGCAGGAGTCATTTTGCTATAGAAGTATATATTATTCATCTGATTGGAAATTTATACAAAATCATTGGCAAAATGCTTGTATAATTTGGAGAGTAAATCATCTTCTTATGAATTCCACTTAACCTTATCTAATGCTTATAACTCTTTATCCATATTAAAATTTAGTATAATGGGCAAGATATCCACTAAAAAATCATGAAAATAATTTTATCAATCCAATTAAATAAAATTTTTGGTAGTAACCTCATATTTTATTCCATCTACTATTATGTACAGAGGTTATGTATTCTTGGATGAATTGAACTCTTCTAATATCTACTTAAGTTCTGATTATTCAGATTTCTTAAACTAAAAATATAATCAAGTAATACTTATTCAATATGTAACTTCAATTAACTAACTTATACTTCATTAACACGTTATCTCATGATATGATCTTTTTCAAATAATTCTTAAGTCTTAGGTTATGTCATTGTAGCCATCACTCCTACTAACATGTTCATCAAAAAGAAACCAACAAATATTGTCAAAAATAGGAAGTAGAATACATATATTGCTTAATTATGTATCACTATTCTAGCTACATCACCCCAGGAATCAAAAGTTACTACCTACAACATAAATAAGTATGTATGAGTGAGAGTATCAAACAATGGATATCCAACATCTACTTTTATAAATTAATGTCCTATCAGAGCCATTGTGAATAGAATGCCTGCAACAAATATTATAATGTGACTTACACCAGGTAGTACTTCAACAAATTTGAATAACAATTTCTACACATATAATATGGATAGAACTATGAATACTCTTAACATTGGTCCAAATCTTATCCCTTATCCTAGAGAAAGTTGTATAATATCTACAACTGTGGCACAAGGTCCTGCCAGTAATAGTATGATAACAACATATAATCTCACAGCATACTCTTCATTAATGAAGGTCGTATCTTATTATTTTTCTTCAAATTAATTGTTGCATTCCCTCCTAAATTATTTGAATTACATTGTTTTCCAGTAGAAAAGTATACAAAAGTACACACCAAAACATATTTCAAATACAACTTAAGCAATCCAAAGAATTTCTGTATCACTAAAGAGCTAAATCATTGAACAAATTATTTAAAGAGTTATGTATATGTACACAGAAACCTCAGCTTCATTTAATCCCCAATTCTTCCTAGCTTATTGATATGGTGTTTAATCAAGGTCTAATTTTTATAAAGCATCCTTAATTTGTATAGAATTTCTAAACTCTAAATTTAGTTCTTCATTTAGTATCTCATCATGTTAATAATCATATTCAAAATTCATTCGTAAAGATGGATTAGAATAGTAACTCACAAATGCCCCCAATAACAAATTTATGAAGTAAAAGAACATGAATAATATAAAGAATAGAAAAAAGACACTCCATGCTTACCCGTAATATTGTGACACTGATTGATTGACTTACAAATTCCATGAATCTAATGTCAATACCTAAAACATTGACAACATTGATTTGAATATGTTTCTAAAAAATTTAGGACTAACATCTTTAAATATGGCATAAGCTGTATAACTATACACATAATAGGTTAATAGTAATGCAAAATTGATGTACCTAGATACATAAAGTATGTGAACAACATCTTTAATCAATAATCTAAATATATTACATGATACCTAATTTTCTCTAAACAAAAAATACGTAACAGCAATAGAATATCTGATACAGTGATTGCAACTTCTTCAGTAATTACTACATTATAAATATTAATCACTAAACTAATAGGACCACTCACTATGTCAATCATCACAAATCCCATACCTATATATATTAATAGAGTACCATAAAAATTTTTATTCATGTAGAGTTTCTTGAGAAATTTGTATTTGATTATAAAATCAGCAGTGATTGCAAAACTCAAAATAAAGTTTATTATTCTGAAACTTAAATCAACCTCATCTTGTTTTCCACAGAAAAATATGAAATTAAAAAAGATCAGGATTCCAATAATAGAAGAGATTATTTCACTTGTTTCTAGGTAAAATCGTCTAATTTAAAATATCCAACTATCACCCTTTGTTAAGTAAGGAGGAAAGAGACTTAAGTCTTTTTTAGTGAATAATCGAAATGGCATAAATATAATAATAACTCATATAAAGGGATTGTATGAATGTCTATCAACAACTTTTTCTACACCAGAGGATAACGTGTTAAATACATCAAGCATTTCCATATCCCACACAAATCCTTTGCCATTTGGTTGTTTGAAGACTACAATATTACGTTTCAATACAATATAGATTGCTTGGTTAAAATCCTCCAATATATGGCAGTTCCTATATCATTGTCTTAAATTTGTTGGCTGATTATTCATCATCAATTTGATCGAACATTGTCATACTTCCATCATTTGATGAGATAATTAATTCTACGATATTCGAAACGCAATACTATTTGATATATTTAGCATTCTACAAGGATTAACTACAGAACAATCAGCTATTTTTTTAATTTTGGTCTAAATTAGATCTATAGTACCTTATATGTAATGGAATATATTGATAAATTGTGGTCTGCGTCCAGCAATACTAAAAGAGGTTTCTGGTATTATGTTTTGAGGAGTTATATATCAATGATTTTATCCACTCCAAACTCAGTAGCCCAATCAACTTTGGGTTAGGAATTGTCTTCCTCAAATTTACATATAACCACTTTAAAACCACCATTTAGTACTGCTATCCATCTATCAACAATAGCTACTGCCTCTATTTAAATCTAAACCTGCTCAATTTTTGAGGAGTCTGGTGTCAATTGAAAATTGATGGCGCTCTGCCCACAATTCAAATCTATGTATTTCATTTAGTCTTGCATAAATAGCAACACCAATTTAGGTGCCATTATCACAAAATCACAAGGGATTGATTCTTTAATCAATCTGGATTGCTGTTGCTCAGTTATTTTTTAATATTAATCTAATTTCAGGATATGTAATTTTGTGTTAGGATAATCTCGTGACATTTGTTATTACATCAATATTGTCATAATGAGGATCAGATCCATTCCAGGTAGAAATTGTACTTTTATAATTTCTTCATTGTCTAATTGATCATATTAAGCAAAGGGATCGTTTAGGTTATCAGCTCTGTAAACGAGTACTTCATTTTTTTATTGATTTTGATTGGTTCTTCTGTTTGCTTTATTGATTACAAGCAAGTATTCATGAGAATTAAACTAATTAATATTTTTTATTACCTAAAAGCTATGCATCATAATGGCAGATGACTTGTCTTTCAAAACTGGATAAACTATGATATTATTGCAAGGCAAATTGCTTCTTTGTAATATTGGAAAAGAATAACAGCTTCCTGATTTGCCGATGATAAATGCATCTAAATAATTAATTTTATTACTTTATTACATCAATATAACTTATTCATATCTTTCTTCTTACTTAATGAAATGAATCATTATCTCTCCTAAATTATCAGTCAAAGTTAAGTTTAGAGTTGGTATAATTATTTAATTTGGCATTACATAAATTTTTTAAGGTAAAATTTGTTCACTATTTGATGTATAAGAAAATATTAATTTAAATCGAGTGATTTACTCTGTGTTGTCTTTTATCAAACTATATATTGAAACCTTACCAATAGAAGATATCAGAATCACAATTAAGGATTTACTTTTCATAAAATTGATCAGATATGCAGATTTTATTTCCTAATTTTCATTATTCTAAATTTTTATTGGAACAGATGGACAGGTCGAAGCATAGTTTTAACAAGAATAGTATTCTGCCCTATTTAGTAGGCAATTAATGTTGTTCATGAAATCATGAGTTAAAAAAATAAGAGATATTTATATTTCTAAACCAGAAACTGCTAATTTGAAAATCGAAAGTTAAGCTCTCTCTAAAACAAGTACAAAAAGATCATTATCCTATTGTGCTATATCAAATGTTGTGATGTTATTTGAATAAATCTGCTTGTAAATAAGAGATTTTTCTTTTAAATATGTAGCAATCAGATTATTTTACTCATCATAACCAATAAAGTAATTAATTTATTGTTTAACTTCTCGACAATCAAATTATCTTGAAAATTGTGATAATGGATTAGTTTGAATGAACCATAAATATGTATCAAATTAAATATAAAAACAATTGTTATTGACTGTTCCATTAGTGATTATCTCTTAAAACTCTGGTATGGTGATATTGTCTACTAATTGAAAACTTCCATCCTTTAAAATCTTAAACAAAGATAATTATTTCAAATCATTTACAAAACCAATATGATTTTCAAATATTAGGGGAGACCCGTGTTCATTGATTCCTTATTTAATTTTCAGTGAAATAGTTGTTATTAAAGGAGTCAATTCATGCTGAACTTTCAATACTTACGATTAGGCAGCATTTCCATAAAGTATATACAAAGAGTTTGCCACAACTGTGAAATTAAAGATTCTATTATAAGTATAGAATGTGCCAATAGTTTTGAACAATAGTTCTTAATCTTCCAATTTAACTTTTTTGGTTTAAATATCTAAATCCTATATAGATGGATGCTTAATATTATTCATTTGATTTATTGTGCTACTGTTTTCTGTTTAAATCCATACTAAATCTCCACCAATTACTACATTAAAAACAGAAAGTTATAAAGTCTGCACTCTAACCATGCTTTAAATTTAATTGAAATCATCAAATCTAATTTCCACAATATCGATATAGGTTTAATTGCAAAGGAATAATTGATTATTCACAGGATTGAATCGCATAAAAGCATTCAAATTTTACAACTGTACTGGTATGGCCAAGTGAGTCTTGCCACTCTTAATACATTATATGTCATTTTATGTTAAAATAATGAGATCATCCATCTCCATTGCAATCATTTATAGTATCACAAACTTAAAGTGATAACTTTGTAATCCCTTTTCTTTGTAATGTAATTTACTGTAGTATATTGTTGTCTCAATATTCGCGAACATCTAATTATCAACGATTGGCTCATAAGATTAACACATTATATGGAGCGTGTCATCGAAGGTCGCATCTATTTACTTGATCTCCTTGAATTTAATGCTGATTTGATGTGAGAAAAACTCTTATTTCTGATTCAATTCATATATTTGTATTTCATTTTAATATTGAACAATGAAGGAGGAGCGATTTTGAGAGCATGTTAAATTAGCATCTGTAAAATTTTCTGGGAGATATATAAGTTTATGTTCATAAGGGTAGATCGGAGATATTGCTGAAATTTGTCCTTGAGCATTTTACACAATTAAGTATTTTGATTATGAGGATAGAAATACAACCTTCTTGATTTGTGTGTAAAGGCGAATTTTATCATGCATTCTCACTTCCCCATTCGATACCCCATAGATCTTTATTTCTTGCGTATCATATAGGATTAGTTGTTTTGAGGAGCTATCATATACTGATTCTATCAAAGCACCGAGAATCGAGAAACTATTGAAAACCTTTGTTTTTCTCCAATTCATATTAATTAATTTTTTTGAAATTCAAAATAAAATGTCTAGAAAACCTTAAGCTCCTCCATAAAAACCTGTAACAAAATAACCAGTTGGTAAAAAACCATAAGATAGGTATTCTATTAATTTATCAAGACCTGGATTGACAGAAGATGAAATAGAAGAAATAAAAGAAGCTTTTAATTTATTTGATACAGAAGGTACTGGTAGAGTAGATCCAAGAGAATTAAAAGCAGCTATGTAAAGTTTAGGATTTGATTAAAAAAATCCAACAATTTTTAATATGATTGCTGAATTAGAAAATGAAGGAACTGATATTGATTTTGAATAATTTTTAGATGCAATAACATCAAAATTAGGTAATAGAGAAACAAGAGATGGTATTAATAAAATATTTGATTTATTTGATGATGATGGAAGTCATTCTATTAATTTAAATAACTTAAAAAGAGTATTAATAATTACATTATTTAGGTAGCAAAAGAATTAGGAGAAACAATGACAGCAGAAGAATTAGCAGAAATGTTAGAAAGAGCTGCATCTAATGGAAGAGAAATATCAAGAGAAGATTTCTATAATATTATGGTTAAAAAGACTTTTTGATCATTCAATTAACATTTATTATTATCGATTCGCATTATATATTCATAGTAATTAAAATTCAGTATAAATTTTTTTCTATCTGATCCAAAATATCATTATTTTGTAGAATATGCATTACTTAACAAGTTATTACAACTAAGATTAAGCCACTTACTCTAATCTTAATGAAAAATATTAAAATATTTTTTATTTATTTATATGAATATTTTATCAAAAGCAGAAAGACTCGCATTTTTAATATATATATTTGTTTAATGGCAGATAGCCATGTTCGTTTCAGTCGGGCCACCCTTTTATTATCTTTCTATTAAAAATTTAGATAATTAATAAAAGGAAATCTTTGAATTAATACTAATTATTAAAGGCTAAACGAAGCGTTATAAGAATCGTTTTGCGAAAGATTAGAAGATCTTAACATTATCATAAAACCTAAATGAAGTTAAAAAAAATTTGCTGAAAAATTGTTACAAAATAAGTCTATCTTTATGTAAAAATATACTATTTTTTGTTATCTCACTTAAACAAACTATTTTCCCGCTAATTTTCATAAATAAAAGTATTAAATGCAAACAGAAGGGACCATCGCTTAAGAAAGTAATGATGCATCTATATGTTTAGATCAAATGCAATAGTAATCTGTGAATGAAAACAGTGGATTGAATGAGTCTGGCCAGAATGCAGTACAAAACGAAGCAATGGATATTGAGGAAAATCATTAGGATGAAGAAAATACATGTGAAAAGAAGCAGAACAATTCAAAAGGAAAAAATGCTCAGACCAAAAAAAAACCTACAGCCGATACGAGTTTAATAATCGAGGGCAAGAGACAAAGAAAACCTATTACAGTAGTCGAACGTGAACCATCACCTAAAAAAAGAGTTATTAAAAAAGAACCCTAAAAATATTAAAAGAGTGAGCAAATTGTTGAGATATGTGGGAGGATATTGGAATGGCAATAAAAATAGAGTGACTTGAAGATGCTGGGACTACCTACAATTATTATTGATAAGCAAAAGATTAATGAATTTTTGAAAGATTATTAAATTAAAGATGAAGCTGGAAAAGAATGCTGTATCAAAACCCTAATCCGCTTAGTAGGTGAGTCTGTTTATTGTAAGGAGAAGTCCATGGTTAAATCATTTATTCAAAATTAGATTTAATAAATTTATAATGAGAATAATTTATAATTTAATTGGACAGATCAGTAATGGGATGAGTGGATTAAATCATTTATTAAAGTTAAGTATGAGGAAGTTAATAATAAGGAGGTCTAAGATTAATTTTTTAACTTCAAACATTTATATACTCTTACAGGAAATAGATTTCCAAATTATATTGAGGATAGCTAAGTTTATGTGACTTTAGTGGTTGTTTAGGCCAATTAAATAGATGATTTAAAAAAGATCTGCGATATGAACGAACTAAAAAACATTAGATTAGTTCGAGATTACTTGATTAATCTCAATAAAAAATTAGATAATTTAAAAAATTTATTCTAAAAAATTGAAGCACTTAAAAAGTAAGAAGATGAACAAGCAATACTTACAGCTTACGAAAAAATTGAGCGGGACATCTTGGATGCTAAAAATTCTAATGTGTAATTTTTAAAATAAACTGAAATAAAATTAAAATCTTAATAAAAGCCAAAATCCAAACCATAAAACTTAGAGAAAATTGAATAATCACTAGAGACAAAGTCAAATGAGTAACCAAAGGTGGAATAAACTTAAGAATAGTAAGATGCTACAGAGAAAAAAATAGCAGAAAATAAAGCTGGCAAGAAACAAGAGAAAAATAAACAAAAATTAGATCAATTAGCAAACATAAAGAAACTTGACTCATACACTTTCAAAAAGGCTGAAATAATCAATCCCCCTCCAAAAGATGAAGTAAACCAACCAACCGATTAAACACCAAAGAAAGCAGAATAACCTGAACAAATTGAATAAAATTAGTAGGGAGATCAATAGGTTATGCCCCAAACAGAAGCAAAGAAAGATTTAAACGCTACACCCATTAACAAAAATTAAATCACTCGCTTCTTCTCTGTTAAACAGCAGGAAATATAAAAATAAGACCTTTACATTGCAAAAAAGCTTTCTGAGTTTCGTTCAGAATAATTTGAATAATTACTAGAAAATTATTCATGCGTTGAAAAACCCTAAGTTTCACTGGCTGATTACAACACAGATGAGATTGAAATTACAGAGATTAAGCAGCAATAAGTACGAGTAAGAAAGGTATATATATTCATTGAAGATTCAATGAAAGAATATAATGGACATAGATTTCTTTAAATTAATTAGAGAATAAGACCAAGGGCTCCCTTTACAAAAGGTATCATTTCTATTTATCTTAGATGATCAAGTTAATTATGATGAAGATTCTGAAGATGAAGTTGAAGAGTTAAATGCTTAAAGTTTATCACACAGCAATAATACCGAGGAGGAAATAAGTGAAGAGGAAGAATAAAATAATAGTTTTTTGGTAGATGATGATCACTTATCTTAAGATGAAGTAGATGATCCTGAAGAATTAGTTAACAATAAATTAATAAATGACAATGCTTAAAATTAGAATGGACTTCTATTTATAAAAACAGAAGCATAAGATCTTGAACCTTACAAAGCTATTTACATTCCTCAATATTTCACAGTATTATAGTAAAAGGAAACTCTTAATTCAACATAAACTTCACAGAATAATACTTTAGTTAATTATTCTAAACCTTAAAATCTAATTCCTAAAGGAAAGATAGCCTTTAAAAACACTTAAAAAAAGTAGAAACCAAAAAAACCAAGAGCTTAGGCATAATAAAACTAATAATTACTTCAAGGATAATAATAATTGCAATTAGTAAACTAAACAGTTTAATAACCTGTTTAAAATTAAGAAAATTTAGTGAATAGGCAATAAGAAACAATTGCTGTAGATGAAAATTAATAAATTTAAGAGTAAACATCTGTAAAAGAAAAGGAAACTCAAGAAAAAGAAGCCTAATCATCGTAAAATAATATAGTACAAGAAGGTTTACATTGATTCTATTAACAATATATTTTATGGTTATTTCAATTGTGTTAAATGTAACTTAAGTAAATATTCCAAAATAATCCAACAAAGTTAACCCACAATACTTGATATGGTCGTGGAATTAACCAAAAGTTAATTATCTAGGCTGCAGGCCATATTTGCCAATTTGTTATGATAGCTTTTGTAAAATTATTTTTTATGGCATCAACACCTTTTTGAAAAGAACCTGTCTCAAGAAGGTTGATAATCATCAAATAATGGCACAAAATATAGCAGGCCCAAACACTCTAATCAATCAATACAGACCCAATAGCAGCTCTAAATGGAGTTGAGGTATCGAAAGGCATTCTACATTGAAATTTAATCTATACCTTTTTACAAGCCATGGTAAAGCATAAGTAAAGTTATAATGAAATAGTGGCATCATGAAAACATTGCCCATCAACCAAGCGATTCCCACTCTCTTAATGCTGTATTCATATTTTTTATTTTCTTTTTTCGCAAAATATGATTCCATTCCTTGTACTATTCCATCGCCCAATGAGAAGATAAAACCTTATTATTTTTGAAACTTTTACCTCCTGTAATTGATTTAGTTGCTAATGGATGCGATTGAAGAAGGGAATTGTATTTTGAAATTAACTTCATATAATTAAACTATATAAACTGTTAATTGAATGATCAAAAAGTCTTTTTAACCATAATATTATAGAAATCTTCTCTTGATATTTCTCTTCCATTAGATGCAGCTCTTTCTAACATTTCTGCTAATTCCTCTGCTGTCATTGTTTCTCCTAATTCTTTTGCTACCTAAATAATGTCATTATTAATACTCTTTTTAAGTTATTTAAATTAATAGAATGACTTCCATCATCGTCAAATAAATCAAATATTTTATTAATACCATCTCTTGTTTCTCTATTACCTAATTTTGATGTTATTGCATCTAAAAATTATTCAAAATCAATATCAGTTCCTTCATTTTCTAATTCAGCAATCATATTAAAAATTGTTGGATTTTTTTAATCAAAACCTAACTTTACATAGCTGCTTTTAATTCTCTTGGATCTACTCTACCAGTGCCTTCTGTATCAAATAAATTAAAAGCTTCTTTTATTTCTTCTATTTCATCTTCTGTCAATCCAGGTCTTGATAAATTAATAGAATACCTATCTTATGGTTTTTTACCAACTGGTTATTTTGTTACAGGTTTTTATGGAGGAGCTTAAGGTTTTCTAGACATTTTATTTTGAATTTCAAAAAAATTAATAATATAACAACTAGATGTATTTTTTTGAATTTGAAGCTGGTTTTTGGATGAAAAAAATATTATTTAATTATTATCCTCATCCAAATACTTCGGATATCACAATAATTTTTCCAAAATTAAGAAAAATTTATTATTAATGGATGAACACCAAATAGAAATAAAGCTTGAGCAATTACGAGCAGAAGATTAAGAAAAGATCTTACAATTAGTAAACCTAATTAACGCAAATGTGCCTCCTTAAAGATTTACCCCTGAAAGGAGAGAATTTATAATTAACCGCTTCATTACTCTATTCGCTAGCGGAATCACTTCCGCTCAAATATTTCTCACCTACTCAATCAGAGATTTAGTAGAGCTAGGATTTTCGATTAGAGAAGCATTTATTTTGAATAGAGAATTGAGTGAGAAAGCCTTTCAAGCATTCCCTCATCTAAGTAATGAAGAATTAGAAATGTTGAAATATGATGCGTAGATTGAATAATTGTGTTTATGGAAGTCTCCTGGTGTTTAGATACATTAATAGAATAATAAATATGTACTAATAATAGGACCTGAAAACAGTGGAAAAACTACATTTATTTTTAATCTTATAAATGCAATCTATGATGTTAATGTGGACAGTTTATTTAGAGTAAAGAAAAATGGATAATAGGATGGGGTTTAGTATGATGAATACATTGTAGAAATGACTGAAGCTTTAAACTATGTGTTTGTAGAGTTTAAAGGTATTGGAGATATTAAGAACGATATAGTTGGTGGCACAAAGAATAATCTTTTCATTACAATTTTGAATTACATATAAAACAAAGAAGTTTTAGCAGCTTTCTTTGTGAATTCCTCTTCAATTAACAGATTGGGCTAAGATGAAAAATATTAATTATAAAGATTCTTTGAACTCTTTCCTAAATAATTTATTGATCGGCTTTTTTTGGTTCTAACCTATTGTACTGATAATTAACCTATACTTACAATTTATTAACATGAATCATCTCCAACACCTTAATATTTAAAAAATATAATTCAATAATACAATTAAGCGAAATCAGAGAGAAGACCGTTCGATGAATCAAAAATATTTTGGTATGGAATTAATAATAATTTCTTATATGCTCATTTAGAAGAATATCCCCCTAATATTAGATCACTCTGCGAAAATTATAAAAATAATTAGGTTAAAGATTTTCTTTAAGTTTAATTGTTAATCAGAGATGGAGCCAATTTAGAATAAACAGTGTTAGATTAAGATTTACAAACCATGTTGCAACAAGGATAATAAATTGATGATATAGCTGAATTGTCTTCTCGAAAAATTCAGTAATTGTACTATCAGTTGATGAGAAACTGTTCAGATAAAATTCTAAAAAAACTTGAAATATTAGCTTATTAACAACCTCCCTAAAATTAATCCTTCTCAAGACATTTGTAAAATTTACTTAATTTGGAGAATTCCATTATTGAGTTTAAAAGCTCTTCAAAATCTGAGTTAGGTTTGTTTAAAACTGCTCTTAACCCATCTTTACAGGCTATTTACATCTAATCAACCAATGTGAATTAAAGAGTGGAGTTAAAAGCAACCCCAGGAAAGAAAATTTTGTATTGCAGAGATTGCTAATAAGTTTGTCATTATGATTGCGAATTACATTCGTTCGAGGATTTAGCTTAAGTGAAAAAAATGTGCTCCTAAATATTAGTGAAATTTAAAAGTTTCAATTTCATGTAAATATCTTCAAGGCACATTGAGGTAGAGAGATTGGATAGCCTATATTATTGTAAAGCTTGCGTACATAGAGATTGCTAAAAGGAAAAATAGGATTCTACAGATACATGCCTTTTGGCGAATCATGATTTGTTTCCAGATGTTGCAATAGATTAGAATATAGATATTTATCATTTTAATGCCCAATAGAATGGTGAGAATTTCTACAAAGATTACACTAATTACAAAAAAGAAAAGAAAGTCTTAAGATTATCATAGTAGAAATAATATTAAAAATAATCTGTATAAGCTCAGAAAATTGTTCAAATTTAGGATAAAATAAGAAAAATAAATAGAGATTCCCTCGGACTCATACCCCTAGACCTCTATGTGAGATATAAATAATTAGTCGAAGTAAGTAAAACTGAACCTGGAATTATTAGTGAAGACTTCTAATAAACTCTAATTACCTATGGAATACTATGTAGACAAGAAATTTAAAATGATATCTAGTATTAGCCTATGATTAAGGTGAGAGCCAGATTCATTAGACCATCACTTGCTTAGGGGGACTTTGATTTGTGATATTGATTTTTTTATAATTCGTCATTTGATTTAACTTAAGAATTTTTAATTATTTACAAACCTAATGATGGAGTAGGAAATTTGTCCTTTTTTAAGAGTAAAAAAAATAAGGGTATTCTTGAACAATTATTTACTAGAAAAAACAAGAATATTTGAAAAAGTGTCAGCAAAATTAAAAATATATAAACTTTTTCAAATAAATTATGAGTAATAAATATATTAGAAAAGTAAGAATCTTATAAACGTTTAGAGAAAAGCATAGTAGGTAGCTTAAGAGGATAGAGTGTATTTGATTAAAATATATTTAATTTTATATTTATGGGATGCCAAAACTCTAAAAAGGCTAATAAGGAGCCACAAACAACGCTTAAAGAAAATGATGTAAGGCAGTACGACCCAAACAGTATGAAAAAAATTTAATTTTAGAGAAAGAAACCCAATATTTAGTTATTGTTAATGGAATATTGTTTGATGCTCTCAACCCAGATGATTGATTACTTTTTGCTAACTTCTCAAAACTCAATTGATAGGTTTTATCTATTTAACAAATTACATATAAACTCCGAAGCTAATTTGAGCTTCATTTTGTCGATTCCTGTTTCTATACCCAAATAATTTAGAGAATTCACAACTGTTTCTGTTGCTACATTTCCTGAAGGTTTTCCTGCATAAGGGCATCCACCAAGACCTGAAACAGAGGAATCTATAACAGATACACCATTCTAATTTTTAATATCACACCAACTATTTACTTCTAAAGCAACCAGTATATTGGGTATAGCCCTATCAAATGTGTCATGAAAATGGACAGCCAATTTGTTCATATCAAATTTCGAAAGCTCCTTCAGAAGCCTTTCAGTCTTCTCAGGAGTTCCAGAACCTATTGTATCACCCAATGAAACTTCATAACAACCTTGAAATAACTGAGAAAACTACCCATATCGAATAACTGTTATGTGACTTAGGCGACCTTTTTTGGATCAATATCACCTTCATATGGACATCCCAATACACATGAAACATAGCCTCGGATTTTGATGTTATTTTGTTTGGCTTTAATTACCACATCATTAAATCTTTTTAAGGAATCAGCCTTTTAGTTTTAGATTTTTAATTACTATTGAGCAATTGATGTTTTTTTGAGAAAATGCTTCAGAAGCAGCTCCAAAAACAGCAATCTCTTTAACACCTACTTTTAGCGCTGCGTCAAGTCCAACAATATTTGGTACTAAAACTGGATAGCTGACATTCGGAAATTTTTCAATCTGAGAATATACTTCTGTAGCATCACCCATTTATGGCACCCATTTTTTGGAAACAAAACTAGTTGTTTCTATTGCATTGAATCCACATTGTGAAAGTCTAAAATTATCAAGCTTTTTACAAGTTGATAAATTTCACTTTATCTGAAGTTTCCACAATAGTTTTTTCATTCTGCAATCCATCTCTTGGTCCCATTTCTACAATTTTGACTCTCTTTGGCAATTTAGAATTTTTATATTTTTGAAGCAAAGCTAACATATTACTAGCTCTATTCATTAATATTAATGCTTCCTTAATTATAATAGAAATTATTGGAAATAATTGATAATATCATAAGTAATCCAATAGCCGATGCCTTTGTGTATCCATATGAAGGAGATCCAATATATGACTCTATTATTCAAAATAAGATGGATTTGTAATATAAGAAAAATAATTTTAGAACAACAATTAAAACTAAACTAGAAAGCAATAAATATTCAACACATATCGAATTTTTTAAGGATTTAGAATTGATTTGGTTAAATTGTTAAAAGTTCAATTAAATAGGTACTCTTTCAAGTAAGTAGGTTCTATAATATCAAAATAATCAATATACTTGAATTAATAATGCAAAAGTATTTAGAAGGTGGTGGAGGCAGAGTTTAATTTAGTAAAGAAGAAGAAAAAACCTCCTTAATAAGAAAGACCACAATAACCCCCAACATAATAAGCATTTGATTATAGATAAAAGTATTTCAAAATATCATTAAGGAACAAGCCAAGTGATGAAGCGTCAAGATTGAACTTTTGCCATTAAATAAAGAATTTAGAACAAGAATAATTGATAAAAATTATTAATTATCTGGCAGAGTTTTAACCAGATGCATTATCAAAAGAAGGGAATTAGTTAGGTATTAGTGTATATATATTAGTGATTAATGTGAAAAAGTTAGATTCGAAAGCCTGTGAATAAGTAAATTTAATGTGATAATTATTAATATAAAAAAAATGCTTAACATGAATCAGACGAAATTGGATTGCTACAATAAAACTTGTAGCGCTAATGCTGGAACAAAGACCACAAATTTTGTGTCTGGAACTCTTATGTCAAATTGGCATGAAGAAGCTCAATTAAAAGAGGATACAGGTTTTGGAAGAGCACCAGTTCCAACTCACATTAAAAAGAAGCATTAAGATTTAATGTTAAAGCCTCCTGAAGAAATCTCATTATATCAATAGCCCAATATTAAACAACTAGATACAACAACTAGGTTGTTTGGTAAAATATAACCAGATGTTCCTTAACCAGCATCTCAAATGTAAATCAAATATTATTATATTAGTGTTGGTGGTAATATTAATAGAGCAGATTTGATTCCAAAAGTTGGTAAAAAAGCATAGTTGATTGAACAATAATATTTATAACAAATTTAGTCTGAATTAGAATCAAAAGAATAGGACAGTTTCAGTTAAACATAATAAAGACATTTTGATACAACTTGTAGAGCAGAATTCACACATGTAAAATAATATTTCTATTTAAGAAACCAAGTGAAAATAATACAATTGGAAGAAGAGTTATGAGAACATAAAATGGTTAAGCAATTGATGCTAATAAAAAAGATGTTGATTTATTAAGTGATATGGGATTCTATCCAAAGTATATTATCCTTTAATTTAGACCCTAATTATCAAGTGATCAATAATTAGCTGCTTAATTACCATAAGAATCATATTTGACAGCTAAACCTATTACATTTTATTCAGAGAAATAAAATTAAGGAATAATATATTAATCAAAACCTGTTAATGAAGTTAGACCATTTCATAAGACTGATGATTTTGTTAAAACATTCCATCACTTCACTCATGTTAAGAATTGAGAAATAATTTGATATAATAATTACAAACAATCATAGCATTAATTTGATGTCACTATTGTATATTAATTGAAAACCTCCAACTTTCTTTTTAGTCTTATTTTAATTGTCTACTATCACTTTAACAATATCTTCTAACATCTTTGGTATGATTGTTGCAGTAACTGGTGTTGTTGTATCACTTGATGGTGACATATTAACTTCTATTAACCATGCATTGAATTAATCATCAATCATAAAATCATATCCATATACTTCAAATGATCTTTTTCTATTTTTTAATTAATCACTACAACATCTTAAACTATTTATAACAATTTCTTTAAATTTAGGTTATATCTTTTCTCCAAATACATCCCAACCAAATTCTTCAATCAAATATTATTGAAAATCATCTTATGTCCACATATTACCTTTAATTTCTGATTTATGAAACTTTTATGAAAATTTAGCTATGGCATTATTTGTTAAATGAGCAAACTTATTATGAAATTAATCTATATCAAATTCTTCTGCTGAAAATCTAATGTAACATTCATTATAAAAATATATTTTTAAAGGTACTAATTCTGTTACTATCACCCATTATCTAATATCGAATTTTCTATTTTTAATTATCAATGGATTTTCAATATATTTCATTGCTACATAATTCATTGTTTCCTTATTTACAGCATCTAAAATCTAATGTAAATCATCAAAACATCTTATTCCTCTTCCTCTTGATGAATATTCTGGTTTTACTATCCATATATTTCGAGTTCCTTATAGGGCATTTTATGCATTTTTATTTTATTATTTTAGTAAATCTTTAATTTAAGTGACATATTTTCGTAAGAATTCATCACCTTCTAAATCATCAAATCCATTTGCTCTTAATATTTATTCAACTTATTCATATGATGCTAATTCTTTTGGTTTTTCTGGTTCTTTCATTAAAAGCAGCCATTCACCAGGATTTATAAATGGAAATTCATCCTTTAATATGCCTTTAACAGTATTGATTAGTGATTTACTAACTCTATTCAATATCATCAAACATAATCTAATACGGAATCTCTATCTTAATGTTAATGAATGAATGTTATATGGTGTTTACTTTTCCTCCTAAATTCTTATTGTATTATTTTAATCATCAACTTAAAGAGTAAAATTATTTTCATCTTCTTAAGGTTCCGTATTCATTCGAGGTGCTTTTGAATGTGCTAAGTTTTATTCAAAATCTAAGAGAATACTATGAACTTTTGAAATTTTAAAATCTTCAAGGAAATCTGAAAAATCAATTAAATCACCCAAATCGTAGCACCTTGGAAAGAATGATTCCCAATTATTTATGCATCTTATATTCCTAGCTAAACCATATTTAGAACATAAACATTGATTACAATCAAAATGATTAATCTATTGAAATTCCATTAAATTCATAAAATCATCACTTCTTAAACTACAAGTCCATTTTAAATCAAAAAATGGACTATAAGCATCATCATTTTCTGCCCAATTTCTTTCCAGTAATGCATCCCTTAAAGGATGATATCCACTTGTAATAATAAATACTTTCTAATTTGGTGCAACATTATTTTTCTTTTTCCAAGTTGGATAATCCTAATAGCCTCTTGCACTGATCTTCTTTTTCTTTGGTGTATCATCTTCTTCATCGTATTCTTGTTCCCTTTAGCTGTTTTTAATTGCAACTGACTTCTTTTTAGGAACATATTTTAGCATATCTAGCTATATTTGGTCTTTTAGGATAAATTAACATTTTTACATTGCATTTTAAATGAACTCCTATATTTGTAACGAACTTTATTGCTCAAAAATTTTTTGATTTTCGATAAATGTTCCTCTACACTCTCTTTACTCTAATTCTAATTACGAATTAATTTAAATTCATCCTTTGCTATTTTGTCAAAATAATATTCCTTTTTTCCCATTAGAACCAATAATTACACTAAATTATATCTCAGTGGATTGGAATCCTCACTCTTCTATTGAGGCTCCTCAGTCAAAGGAGCAAGCTTTTTTTATGTTGTTAAGGCTCTCTAATGTAATTAGGGTTCTTCAATGGTATCTTCTAATTTTTTCAAAGTCTTTAGTTATCCTCGTATTGGTTCTTTAGATTTAGATTTCGTTAATTATTCCTTTGATTTGATGGATTAGAGAAATTTAAAATTCAAATTTATGTTAGCCTTATTTCCTTGAACATTAAAATAAGATGTACGACTGTCTAACATTTTAATTAAATTTAGTATATGTAATATCAATTATGATCACCTAATTTATGAGGAATAAGGTATTTATTCACTATATATTAATTATCTATAACAATTGATGGAGTGTAACTTCTTATTCTTTTACTCTTTTTTTTCTCAGTTGTCATCATGCTTAATTTTTTTGTCAAAACTCCTATCTGTTGATTATGCTCCCCAATATATTTCAAAGTATAAAACCCTTTTGCAGTCTCCACTGTCGTTGATGCCTATTATAAAGGGGAACAAATCCATCTACTATAAGTTGCTCTGAATTCACTAGTGTTGAGTCTACACCCTCCTGCTGACTTTGTCTATCTATCATTCATTTTTGGAGTTTCCATATAAAATAGTTTTCCTCTTTCATTAAAATTATTCAATTTGAGTTTTGGTTCATTGGCTGATGGCCAACGAATACGAGGTTATATGTTCTTAATCAGGGGACTAATTGGAACAGAATCCTCAAAAGAAAATTCAATTTTGACAGGTTTAAAGTCCTTATTTGTATTGCAGTATCGATGATTATAGAATCCTCTTGAATTGATCTTTATTATGATAATTATTTACTTACTAGGCTGTTATGCATTATTTTTATATTATTATTTTACAACCTAATAACTCATTCAAATATAGTCTTTTTTATATTGCAACAATTAATCTGTCATTCTTAAATGTAACATGTATAACTCGTAAAATCTACCTAAATTCTCAATTATATCATTTTTGAATTCAATACTATCTAATTATTATTATCTTTCATAATAATAATCTCCAAAATTCTTTTCTTAAAATTCTCTTATTTAACTGGCAAATCCTAAAAGATCATTTAAAATATCCTTTGGTGATCCTAAAATACTCTTACATATTACCCTTTAATTGGCATATCAATTCATCATGAAAAGCTCTAACTGAAAAATCTGCCAACAAAACTAATTCATGTTCTTATCTATCTTATGAATTAAAGATTTTAATCATTTCGACTATAGGTTTACTATCAAAATATTAATAGAAATCCCATGGATCAATATGAATTTTAAGGGATTGCTTTTAGAGATATTCTTATTTTTATTCATCATGTTTTGAGAGTACTGAATATAATTATTATGCTAAATGATAATAGAGAGGTGTCTATATATTTAAGTTAAAAGGACTTGGTTTAGAGACTTGTTGAACTGGAGTTTATGATTGTAGGGATTCTAACTATTAATTAATATTCAAGCAATACTTCTTTATCAAGTTCTTCATTTAGTAAATCATCTTTAGAATCTCTTTGTAAAACAGCCACAGTAAGATTACTTTAATTTGGTCTATATCCACTAGCTTCTGATAATTATTTCAATAAATCTGATAAATAAACAGTTTTCATAGTTTAGTCAAATAAATATGATTGTATTGTTTCTTAAAGCTTTTAATTAGCAATCATATGTTCATAAACTTAATCAACAATCAATAATGTGCTCTTTTGTTTTGCCTATTATTTAGCATATTGAAGAGCGAATCGAGGCATAAAATAATTAGCTCCTTAGTTTTCAGAACTTTTAAACCATATACCATTTGTTATCTATGATCTGCTATAATAAATAATTTAATCAAATGCTCGTAATTTGCTTAGTAATTTTTCATCTTTAATAATGAGTAATTATCCAAATGTAATTGGATGAAACAAGTCAATATAAATATTGTTTGTCAAAACTTGACTCTTTGGACTAAATCTCTAATTATGGTGCTTGTTTTCTTCCACATTATCAAATGATTCTTTGATATCTGCAATGGTACATACATTATCTTATGGATATGGTTGTAATGATTCAACATTTGTAAGAGGCTCTAAATTATCAGACTATTTCAATAATAAAGCTAACTAATTTCTTTCGAATATTGACATCACAACTCCATATGAATCACCAAATTTAATTGCTTACCCTTATCTAATAGGCAAATCATGTGTAAATAGGATCATGTCGTTAGATTTCTTAAGAATTTGTGTTGACATCCTATAAATTAATTTGATCATATATTATTTACTAATAGTTAAAAGTTTATTAATATATATTCAATCTTGATCTTAAGACTTATCCTTATCAACGAAACTCCCCCTAATAGTAGGGTTTTTAGCTTGTCTGATTCTATCAAATAAAGTGAAATTAGTTTTAGTTCTCTTCATTTCTCTCATATCAAAATCTTCATTCTTCTTTTAATTTACTTTCTCATAATAGAGTGTTAAACGAGATAAAACAATTTCTACATTAAATTCTGGAAAATAAATCTTGGAAGACTTCACTAAGTCCACATCCATCTCGAAATGAACATGAACAATATCTTAGATTCTTTTCTACATACCATCAAATGAATGAGCAACATTTAAGCTATTATTGTCACCATTATTTTCTTATTTATTATTTGAATCTTAGAGTGCACTATTACTTGGAGCTCCAGCTGTATATATACTAGAACTATAAACTTCATTATTTAATAAGCTCTTTTCAACTTTTTTTATTGATTTAGCATCTTGGTCTACACATTAAAAGAATTGTAATAATTAAGTTGTTTTTCTTTTCTTTTTCCTCCTTGAAATATTATTACTAAATATAACTACACAATACTTATTATTGTTTGTCTTTTTCGAAATCAAACTATTCTCTCTTGCTTCAATTCTTTACTTTATTTCTAATTCCTAAGAATGAGGTGGAGGATTAGGATCAAAATTTGTTTCACTCCCTCTACTAACTTATTTATTGAATATTTAATTAGATTTCGAATCTAATTAATGATATCGATACCTTGATATTGATTTGGACTAGGATTATCAAATTCAAGCCAAGATACTTTCCTCAAACCAGTTGGTGGTAGATTGTGCTTACTTTTAACCATTTTTAATTTGCTTTGAATAAATTATTATGATCCCATATTCATTGATTATATGCGTACTTCTTCCTAAATCATAGATTCATCCAATAAATCTCTTTCTCCAGTATTTCCATGTATTTTGCCTTTTATTGATTAAAGTGTTTTTCCTCTATCAATAGTTTGAAACTTAATCCTTCCCATACTCTTTTTTAGTTAACTTTATTAATCCCAATCTAAAAAGCTTTCCTACACTCTTAACCATAATTTACATTGCTCATATTAGCTTTTTGTCCATCTTTCATAAATATTGCTGTTTAATTTTATGATTTCTAGTCTTAAGTCACAGTCTAGATTGAGGGTTATGGGATAGGTTATTAACCTTAATCAAATTAAGAAACCATTTTATCCTTAGATACTGAGCTCAATCTTGCACCTCCACCACCTGGTCCAAACTTAGGATCAACATCATCATTTAATTCAAACCCCAATTATACTAAATAATTATCATTTATTTCTCTAAATTATTTAAGTAGCGCATACTTTTCAGGAATAATATTATTAAGCACTATGTAACCTAAGGCAGCTTCTTAAACCTCAGGAACATTATTTCTCCAATTAGTTTTAGGAAGTGTACGATATGGAAATGGCAATCTTTTGTTTATTTTAGTTTAAGCAAACGAACTAGCAATTTTATTTTTATTTGGTTAAAGAAATACAAATGGACACCTAAAATATACATATTATAAACTGAATAAATCTATGAGTCCATCCACAAATCTCACAAATTTGACCAAAACCTTTGTAATTGCTATTGAAAAGTAAATTATCCTTGGCCAAACAAAATTTCTAAAATTCTTCATTATTTTCTTATAGAATCATATAGAACTATTAGTAGCTAAATTTTATATATTGGTCTACTCTAAAACGAGAAGCTAAGTAAATTTGGTTGCTCTGGCATTATATTCATATGGACTTTAAGATATGAACTCTCTTTCTCCAATTACAGATCTAAATATATATAATTATACCCCTATGTGATTTTCTTTAAGAATGTTTCTGTATAAAAATGTTCATCATTATCTAATATACAAAATTTAATACTTTAATGATCTGCAATATATTCTACACACCCAGATAAAACAAACCATAGAGCTTTAGGTGAATCACTTCTTTGAAAAAGAGCCTATTCTGGATAAAGTTTAGTTTCCTTTACAACTTGGCAAAATCGTTATAGAGTTTCAAGACTAAAATTCTCCCTTAAAAATCTTGATTATTAGAGAGTTTTCAAATATATATCAACAAGAACCTCTTCCCTTAAATGTTTTGTGAGCTATTCAATAAATTATTCTGCATGTTAATCTTCCTCTGATTTAACTTTTAAGAAATATTCAAAATATTTTTTTACCTAATAATAAATTATTAATACTTTTAATTATAAATTTTAACTTAATCCTCTCTTCTTAATATGTTAATGAATTTCCCTTATTTTTTATTTCTAAATAGTCTTTCTATCAGATATCTATTTAAAAATGTTTCCAATATTTGATAAACAAAAACCAAATACACCACATACTATTAGAGTAACTATGATCACAAATATTCTTTCAACAGTAGTTATAGGAACAATATCTCCATAACCTACCGTAACAGTTGTAATTACACTCCAGTATAATGATATAATATATCTATCAAACCAATAAAATTACATGGCATTAGGCTCATAGTGAGTCAGCCAAGTCAATTCCTAACTATAGGTTTGATATTCTATAATTGCTACCCAATGCCATGCACACCCACAAAAATGGCCGGTTAACAATAAGACAAAAATAAGTTTCATAAGATCTAAGATAATTTAAAGGTTTTCCTGAAATATACAATAATACTATACTTCAAGGTTTAGTACTTCTTCAATACTTGTCATTAATGGAGATAAACGAGTTAATCTTAAGAGTAGAGTGTATCTGACAAAAGGAATGTCCATATAGGAGAACAAAAATGGAATAATTACAATTAAATCCCATAAAAAATTGCCCTTAACATAATGTTTCATAATTTATTTTCTATCTTCATGCATTAAACCTTTATCATAATAAGCAGTATTAAAATTTAAAAGCATTTCTGCAATAAATACCCATGAAGGTAAGAGGTCAAATATCCATTCAAAGACACCAGTTGATCTTACATCAAAACTGATATAAATTGGGATGTAAAATATATTCATAACAACGAATATCAACAATATGATATCCCATACAATTTTAAACAAACTATCAGGTTTAATTACCTTGATATATTTACCAAGCAAATCATTAGTTTGTTCTAAAGCATTTAATAAAGTTAATGCTCTATTTTAAAATTAATAAAACAATACTAAACCCAAGCTTGGTTTTTGTTTAATTAATCTGTTAATTAGTAAATAATCATAATTTGCACTATTATCACAAATAACTTCAAATATTCTTTTCGTTATTAATCTAAATTTTATTCTCTCAGTTTTTGTTTTTAATTATTAAATAAACCGAGAAACAAGTCTAATTATGATTAAAGCTTTTGTTGCCCAAATTTCATTAAGTCTATCTAATTAGTCTTAATAAATACCCAGTCTTCATTTCTCTACTCTTTCCTCTTAAAACAAGTGATTATTATTTTATTGTATCTCTAGAAACTTGAGCTCTTTTAGTTTTTTCATTTTGTTCCTGCTCTTCTTCCATTTATTGAACAAATGTCTAATATTTTGCAATTTTTTATGCAGATTTAACTGCAATATTAATAGTCCCTGACAATTTTACAGGAGAAGTAATTACACAATCATCTTATCCTAATTTTTCTCTATACTAAATAGTTTTATTTGATCTTTATTATGGTTTCCCAATTAAACCTTATTTCTTTTAAAAGTTGCAACTTAAACTACTTATCGACCCTGGAGGGTCACTCCTTTTTCCGCTATTATCATCACTCATCGTTACCTTAAATTACTCATTAGACAATCTTCCTCTGTTACATCAGCCTTGTGACCTAAATTGATAGCATTTTTATGATTGTTATCAAATATATCTCTCTTCATTCTTAAAGCTTCCAATTATTACAATTATGAAAACTCAAGTGTTGGATCTAATTATTATCCTCCATTTGGACTGTGTTGGTCCAAATCAACCAAGTGTCCAGAGGATATGTTGTTGCTCTGAATTCCACTCTCCAAATCTTAGAACCCAGTGTCTCTATTATACATTATAATAATTATATAACTAATTCAAGATCGTTGATCATTATAATGTTTAAGTAATTGTATTTTCTTCTCCCCTTATTCTTGTAGATTGTGAAATGACTTGAAGATTCCCTTATTCCCAAAATAATTTGGAATATTATTTTCAATTTTTGTTCCAATAGTTGCAACTAATTGTGATTTGATGTCAAGAGAATCACTTAATAAATTTATCTAATGAAAATATATATTTACTAATTAAGTTCTTTCTTCTCTGTCTCCCTAAAATATTAAGAACGTTGCATATGTTATGCATCCAGCAGCTATTTCACTCTATGTGTATTCTGTTTGAAAATTGTAATCAAAAGTGCAAAGCTTAAGAACATAGTAAGCAATTTCAATTAAATCGTTTTTGTTATCTTTTATTAATTTTAGATATTTTCGCAATAGAACAGTTAAAAACAAAAAAGAATTCGGGAAATTAAGTTCATAGGACAATGCTGAAAATATTTCCTATTCCTTTTTTTGAATCTACTCTCTTGTAAAATGATTGTATGTGATATCCATTGCCTAATTAATGCTTAGAGGTTGAACATCATTAAATCTAGATGCTAGATATATACAACAAGCCCCTGTTAAATGGAGATTACTTTTTGTTATTAGAGATGTTTTCTTATGATATTCATCAAGAATCGATGCAGTGAGGAAAAAAGTAGAATAATTAAATTTATAAGCAGCACCAATTTCTAGGTACCAATCCAAAAATCTCCCTCTCTCAGAAGGATTAAACTCAGTTTTTCCTTCTTTTAAAAAATTACTTGGAGGTTTCTAGATTTTCAGATAATTGGTCAATATTGCTGAATAAAAGTCTTCAGTTTTTTCGATCCTCTCTGTTATTATACTTAAATCTAGTTTGAATTCATAAGGTCCCTAGCAATCTTCAGGGTTTTATATATCCTGAACTGCCTTTGAGCTTGATGATTTTTGATCAATTTCTGATGTAACATCAGCTAATGGTTTTCTTAATACATTTATTAATGGTTGAACTAATTTGGAAGATTAAGAGTCTGATTTTGAGGTTTATATGCTTTCCTTGGAGGATTTTGATTTCATTTTTATAATTATTTAAAAGCATTCAGCCGCCTTCTTTAACAATATTTAATTAAATTTGATAAAATTTATATTATCAAAGTTCAGCCTCTTTTAATCTACAATACACTTTTTTCAGAATTATCAATATTGTATTTTTACATAAATATTTCTTTCTAATGTTTTTTATTGATTTTGGAAACCATTTCATTTAACAATGAAGAAAAGTCTTATTAAATAACATATATTAAGTATTAAAAATAATAATTTTAGATAAATATTTAATTTTACAAACTAGTTTAACAAAAAGTAAAGGGATCTTAATAAACAATAATTAAGAATAGTTTCGAAAATTTTTTGACCAATAGTCAGATATATTATAAAATTTTTAGCATGTACATGATTTGATGCCAAATTTTATTGCTCAATTGCATGATGGATTAATTGATATATATGTAGAATCAGGGTTTTCTTAACTTATGAAAATCCAAAAGTAAACATTTCTACAGGATCCTTAACATTACCTAGTTCCAATCAATTTACATCTCTTCAATCCTAATTAACTAGACGATTTCACTCTGTTTTCGATAATTACCCTCCAATTTTAATCATTGGAATATATAGTTTTTGATGTAGAAGGAAGAATTTTAGGAATCACAAGAAAATTCTTTGAATTTACAAGATCTGAATGCAATTAAACCAAAGATTTAACTATTTACGATTTGATAAGCCGAGGTAGCAGTATAATTTATTATATACCGACTATCGCTTCTGCATTAAAAGATCTAAAAGACAATTTAGATAATCGACAGGTTTCAGTAAATAATATTAAATCTTATTGGCAATACCCTGATAATCACACAGAGTGCATTAATCTAACCCAATCTTTAGTCACTCACTCATAAAAATACATAAAAGAAATAGAAAATGCTTAAATTTTAGGTCATAATGTTAAAATCTTAGATTTTTACTATTAACAGCTATTTTGTAACCTCATTTAGAGAAAAAAAAATTATTGGATTGAAGGCAATCCAATAGAACTAACCCACTCTTTAAGTCCATATGTAATTAATGATCAATTGTTTTTTTTGATAACAATACGGGATTACAAGGTCGCTGATGCAACAATGACAATTATGGGTGGCTAAACTTTGTAAATGTCACAAGATTTTAGCTCCTTCTCAACAAAATTCAGTAAATTTGACCATATGATGTCTGAAAAATAATTGTCACAGGAATTAGGGATCATAGACGATATAAAATAATTTTGCACATTGCATCATTTTTAGGTTATGGAAAGCTTATTTAAAGTAGAAGATATGAGTGGGAGATTTGTTGTTGATATAAATCAAAAATATCAAAGCCAATAATAATAAAAGATACCATTTTTAACATCTAGATTATCATAGAGATAAGCATTATAAACAGGAATGAATTCAATAAGATAAAGTTA
>JMSD01000080.1:168722-191705 GCA_000715435.1 Paramecium caudatum | reverse complement strand
TATCTTTTTATGATATGGATATGGAGAGTTAGCTAACAAATTCTTATATCCTCATTTTCTAAGAGAAAGAGATAAATGAAAAAGGAGACATTGAATAGAAACAATAATGAAATATATTAAGAAGAAGAAAAATATAATTTAAAATTTTATTAAGAATTATCAAAATAAATTGCTATTATTATATTTATTAAACATATGTCTTAGCAGTATAATTTCAACATATATAGGTGGTAGATAGCTCAGAAAATCCTTGCAGTTGGAATAGTTATTTCACTGATTAGTTCATTTGGAAGGGCTGACTACAATCTTCCTTTATTTATATTTTGTGCATTTTTATGGGAATTTGAAAAAGTAATTAGAAATAATAATATAAGTTTCATACTCGCATTGTTTACTTACTATTATTTTCATTTATAATAGATTTTGTGTATGCAATTTACTGGTATACAAAATGGAAGGATGTTGGTTAATTATTTTTACTTTAGCATATTATTTTAATAATGGCTATAATAGCTATGGTAATTAAGGTATAATATTATAATATTAAGATCATAGTAAGTATTTATGGTATTCTAAATAACAATGAAGTGAAGAATAGTTTGAATTTTGGAGCATTAAAAGAAAATTTGATCAATTTTCTAAAATTTTAAAACACAGGAGATGATTGATTATAGATAAAAATAAGTTATCATTTTTATTATGTTTCCATTAGAGTATCATTATTATTTTAAATAGCTTTAACAATGATTTCTTTGAATTCTTTGAATTCGATCTAATTAATATTTAATTTACTTAGCCATCACCATTCTAATCTACTTCTTAAATCAATTCTTTCCATACATTCTCTGAAACTTAAGAATTTTATCCAAATATTCCTTTAATCTCATCTATAGAAATTGTGCCACTTCCATCTTTATCAAAAAGTTTGAATGCTTACTCTAATCTTTTGTCTTCAATTAATTTAACTTTATTAAAGGTAGCCAAAACGAATTCTAATTTTAAATTTCTCATTACCTGAATAATCAATACTTCCATTTCCATCTTAATCAATTTATTTCATTAATTTATCAACTTCTATTTCAGCATCACTATAACTCATTACTTTTGAATAACCTAATTTATTTTTAATATTAACCTATAACTAGTTCTTCTCTACTTAATCTACCATCACCATTTAAATCAAGTGCTTGAAACTATGTCAATAATTCCTACTTTTCTTAGCTTGTTGCCAAATAGTTGACCATAAATGTCAATGCAGCTTCCTGAAACTTCTTTTCTACATTAAAACTCCTCATATTGTTTAGCACTTTTGTCAATTAAGGCAGATCCATTTCTGGTTTTTTAACATAAGTAGTGATCCAATCATCTTAGAGTGCTTGTTCAGCACTTATTCTCTTTTTAGGATCTCTTTCAAGCATTTTTGAGATCAGTCTCTTCGCTTCAACAGAAATAGGCCTCCATTCTTCAGTATCAAAAGAATAAAATCCTCTTTTAACAGCTTCCATTATTAAATTATCATCATCCCCATTGAATGGGGGTGTACCTGATAGAAGAATATATAAAATGACCCCACATGACCAAATATCACATTTTTCATCGTATTTTCGTTCCAATACTTCTGGGGCAATATAGTATGGCTAAATTCACTAAAAACTTACAGTCCCCAGTTTTTGGTCCATTTTTACATCAGGGTCAAAGAAACGAGAAGTTCCAAAGTCAACTATCTTTAATAAGGCATTGGCTTTTGATGATTCATAGAGAATGTTCTCTGGTTTAAGATCACTAATTAGAATTTTTAACATACCGATGGACGATCTTACTCTTATGCAGATAATTGACAGCACTAAGAATTTACTTCATAGTTTCAGCAGCCTTTCTCTCAGAAAAAGAGTTCGACTCTTGAATCTTATCGAAAAGCTCTCCACCTGTACACAGTTCTGTGATGATGTACATATTTTTATTGTCTTAATAGAACTCATATATCTTAATTATATTTGGGTGGTCCTGAATAACATCACTATATACCAATTTTTTTAGAATATCTACTTCTTCTTTAAGACGTTCAATGTCTGCCTTCTTTGCTTTCTCTTTGGAAATTATCTTGACAGCTCTTGTTTGGTTAGTGAGTTTGTGTATCCCTTTTCGTACTTCCCCATAAGCCCCTAAATTACAATATTTATACCTTTGCCCAATGATGGTTTCAAAAGATGATAATCTTATGAAATCAATCCAATTTTTTCTGTAACTAGATTCTGCGTGGAGAATTTGAGCTATGATTTATCATGGACTGTTTATTAAAATTTTGAATACCATATCCAGGATTGTCCACATCTGATGGCTTCCCCGATCCGCAACCCATTTTTAATTAAATATAATAATGTAAGAAACACCGACTCCTGAAATGAATGATGCTTAGATCTAATAATACTTATCAAATAAACAATTTGATCATTAGGTTTAAGGGGATACTTTATAAGGATTAGCTATTCGTTATGGAATTAATCCTGAAGCAATTCGTAAATTCAATAATCTTACAACTAATGAAATATATCATTTAAAAACCATAATAATTCCTGATTAACAATCTTAAGAGAAACCAAATAATGAAAATTCTTTAGAAAAAATGTTTTTACTCCAATATTTTATTAATAATGTTTTAGATCTTGCTGATAAAAGTGATAAGGTTGCTAAATATTACTTGGATATTAGTAATTGGGATTTGAATGTTGCCTAAGCAGAATATGAAGAAGATAAAAAATTTGATAAATGACTTTATTTTATATAATGCCTTTTTTTGAATAATATTAATAGTTAACAGCGAATTAATGTAAACATAATAGTATATTTGTAGATAAAGATGAAAAATGTAAGAGAAAGTAATTCATTCACTAGATTTAAGACAAGATAAAAGTCAAGAGAAAATGATTAAAATTCTCAGATCTTAAAACTTCAAAGTCAACAAAATGTTAAAAGTAAACATTTTTAAATTATATTACTTTAGAACTACCTCCTAAGGGTTAGTAAGTTAGTTTCCATGTCTTACCAGATAGTTACTAAAGACCAAAAACTAAATCAATGATTTAACAACTGATTCAAGTATATGATTATAATGATTCAGAAACCCTCAAAAAAAGTTTTGTATGATACTCATAATTATCTGTCATCTAAGTATCAAGCTAATAAAGTGATTAAGTCTAACAGTTTCATTAAAAATAGGTCAAAGAAAATGCATTCGGTTAGCTATTATCATTGTAACGATCATATTCTAATATAGATGATAGCATGTAGAATGAAAATGATGAGTTTTAAGCACACTTCAATAATATGTCTAATGTCTCTTTTAAAGATTACATAGATGCAGAAGGTACTATCTATTTTGATATTTAGGAAGAGTCAACAAATAATCTATAGATAAATCTTCTGAAATATATGAAGCAAAGAATCTATTAAGTTTAGGATAAACTGAAGAAGCTCAAAAAGCTTTAGATGAAATATTATAGAAATCAAATAACCCAGAAGCTCGTTACCTAACAGCCATTTGTCACTTAAGTAAATCTGAATACACAGAAGCAATTGTTGATTTGAATTTACTAATATAACAGCATCCAACTTACAAACGAAATGCATACATCCTATTGGCAATTGCATACAAAAAACAAAACTGTCCAAATGATGCACTAACCACTGTAACAATGCCTATTGAAACTAGTTAACACATGCAATTAAACAATTTAATAAATATTTTGATGCTTACATTTACAGAGGCAAACTTCTACTTAAACTAAAACAATATGATCGATCATTGAAAGATTTTTAAACTGCTGTAGAAATACAACCAAAAAAGGCAATTGGTTATCTTGGACAAGCTGATTGTTATCGTGCATTGAATCAATATAATCTAAGTGTTTAAGCTTACACTTATGCTATCGATTGTGAAGATTCATCTTGTAGGTAGGCCTTAATTAAAAGAACACTCCTTTATATAGAATTAAAAGAATTTGATTTAGCTTTAGTTGATATTGAAACAGTTTTAGCTTAAGATAATTGTGATTCTGAAGCTTTATACATTAAAGGATTTATATAGGCCAGGAAAAGTAACGATATTTATTTATAGTAGACTTAATACAGGAAGCATTTCTTGCATATGAACAATCAATCAAACATAACAATTCTAAAAAAGCAGTATCTAAATCATTGTATGAGATTGCAAAAATTAAAATAGAATAGAGAGATTTCTATGAAGCATGTTATTAATTAAGCAGAGCTGATTATTTAGATGTAGATGAAAAGATTCTTGAAAAGTTTAAACTTTTTACTGATGGAGTTATATTCCTTATGAAGCGTAAATTTGATGAAGGAGTAGATTCACTAACTACACTTATTCAAAAACATTAAATTACTGATTTTTTGAAACCTTTAATATATTAATATAGAGCTTATGGGTATTTCTGTTAATCATAGTATCAGAAATCATTAACAGATCTTAATTAACTTAATTCATTGGAGAAACCTTCTATTTATAATAAATTGATTGCTGAAGGTATAATAGCAGGCACAGAGAACCAGTTTGAGTAGAGTTAAGGATTCTTTTTAAAAGCATAAAAACTGATGCCAATAAAAATGGAACCTTATTTTTATAAGGCAACTACATTAGTTAAATTTTATAGTCATCTTATTCCTAAAGATGATATAGAAAAAAAGAATAAATTTTTAAATGATGCACTTAAATATATGGATTTGGCTGTTAAAATCAATGAATAATCAAATCTATTGTTTTATAGAGGAATTGTACTCTTTGCATAATCAAGATTAGATGATGCTCTAACTGATTTAGATAAAGCTATTGACAAATCTGAAGATAATATGGCTAAACATTTTTATGTGAGAGGTTTGATTCAAGCATGCAGAAAAGCAAATAAGTAAGCTCTCAATGATTTGACAATTGCTATCAATCTTGATGAAAAATTAATGGAAGCATATCTAAACAGAGCAAAAGTATTCCTAGCCTTAGGGGATCGTAATAGTGCCTATTATGATGCATAAAAATATTAGGAATTCAAATAGTAGTGTTCATTAACAGCAGGTAATTTGCATTATGCAATTGGTGCTTATGAAGATGCAATTACAGCATACTCAAATTTAATAAGTTCAGAGAAAAGCTTACAAGTATTGTATTTGAGAGCCAAAACATATATAGTTATTAAAGAACTAAATAGTTCAATGTTAGATTTATAAAAAATTGTTGAATAATCTAATGATATTCATGCTCATGTTGATTTGAATGTATTGTAATAATTAAAAATAACATCTGCAAGCAGTGAAACTACTAACTTTTAAGATGGATTATAATGTGTCAACCAAATACTCAAAAAATAAGTTGAGGGAAAGATTTTTAAAAGATCAGATATACTGTTTTATAAGGGACTCTTTTTATTCTATCTTAGACAATATGAATCTGCTTAATAATATATGAGAGAATCATATGAATTAAAAGAAGAATAATAAAGTAGAGAATCTGGGAATGTAAATGATTCAGATCAAATGATTCTTGAGTCTCTATAATAAGATTATAAAAAGTAAGAATATTAAGGTAAATTGCTTGAAGAATTCGAATTCACAGATAGAACGTATAATCTGTTTGAATATCTCTTCAATATGTGTGTAATTGATCTAATTTAAGGTCGAACAAGTTCGGCTATTGAATCATTATAATTACTTAATGAAAATATTAGATAAACTGATATTTAAGAACATTTAGCACTTTTAATTAGACTATTATAGGATGATTTAAATAGTAAATCTGACATTAATCCTGAATTAGCTAAACTTACTGATTTTATCATTTTCCCTTAACATAATAGATTATGTTCGATCTATCCTATGATTAAGTTACCACTTAAAAAATACAAATAAAATTTACAAATTAGACTTTCTTTTTGCTTACCAACAGTAGAAATGCCATAAATGATACCAAAATTTGATGATAAATTACTTGAATCAATTAGTGTAATATTAATTAATATTAAAGCCAACTGTAGTTGAGAATAAACCAGAGGCTCCATGGATAAAAAGAACAGCTGAAGGAGTGATATTTACTGATAATGTATAAGTGGTTGGAGATTTGGATTTGTAATCAACAACAAGACCATCAAAGAAAGAGACAGAAGAGGAGGAATTTTAGAATTTTGAGGAATAACTTAATAATGCTATAGAGAAATATGATTATAGTGAAATTGAATAATAGGATGAAATAGTGGAATAACCATAAGTGGATTTAAAATCCTTGAAATAGGAATTAATGTTAGATTCTAAAATAGCTGATAAATTGAATGCCATCCTACAAAAAAAGGCTTTAAATTGATTTAATTATTTATTCAATAATGCTTAGTTATGAAATCATCTTAATCATCATCATTCCAAAGACCTATTGAACGATACAAGGCACCGAAGTCAATTACCAACACTCGCTCTCCTTTAAGTAAACTTATCAAACTGTATTGTAATTCAATAAAATCATTAAATATACTGGATAACATTCTCTAAATTGACAAGAGAATTAGTAATGGAGTTTTCAAAAATATTCTGAAAAAGAGGCCAAGTAATGTCAAAATGACAATGAATGGTATTTTTATTAGATAATACATTTATTAATATATAATCAAATCGATTAAAATTAAGAGGATTAAGGGGTAAGTGAAAGAGGTTACAAATACAATGGCATTTAATTATTATGTTAACTATACTATTGCAATTGTTATTAATATTACAATTGTTATTACTAATAGTACAATTATTAATAGAGTGCTTATTATTATAATGTATTTGCTTTAGTTGGTTGTCTGGGTGATTCCAAACATCCAAGTGGTTCCCTAATTAATATATTAATATACCACATATTCTCATTATTTTAATACTTTTTAACAGGATATTTGGAATCAGTTGGCTCATCATTTGAATATTTTTATGGAAATATTGTATCAATTGTTAATTTGAATGCATCATCTATATTTACTCTAATTTCTACCAAGCATTCGAGGTAATAACATTTACAATAATGGACTAGATTCTTCAATACATGGATTTGTATTAACTTCTATTAACCAAGTTTTTAGATCACTATCTAATATAAAATCATATCCAAAGATTTCCATACAATATCTTCTTTAAGATAAATTTATTTTTCTTTTAACAGATTATAATGAAGTCCAAACAAGTTACTTCATTCTTGCAACCTATGTTAAATAGAAATCAACTGTATGACCATGATCATTCAAATAAACTTAAAAATCATCAAATGACAATTAATTTCCATCTTCAAATTCTCCATACTTTTCAGAATATTTCTATATAGCATTATTAGTTAAATGAATAAATTAATTTTCTACATTATCTGTTGTAAATTATTCACAAGATGTTCTTATATATCCCTCTTTAAAAAAATAACAATTTAAATCCATTGTAACTAATACCCATACTCTAATATCAAATTTACGATTATTTATCAAAAATGGATGTTCTATATATTTCTATATAACAAATGAATTAGCTTTTATTTAATTCTTTTTTTTTGCATCTTCTTCTTAATCTCCTGTACTACCATCTTACAATTCACTAATTAATTGAATAATATTTTCGATGTCATTCACTACATGTATTCCTCTTCCTCTATTTAAAAAGGTCGGCTTTAATAACCATAAATATTATTCTCCTTCTTAACATTTTTATATTTTTGGTGCTACACTATGCAATTTCTTATCCAATAATGGTGTGTTTGTAATCTAATTGATAAATATATTTACTTTTAATTTTTTTTTATATTCTTATAATTTTTTTGGTAGCTATTCTATTTTTTTATCTTTTGGAGCAAATTTATCAAAAAATTTAATAAATTAAGTGAATTACCAGTCAATAGATTCATCATTAAAATCAAGTACAAAAGTAACAGGTACAAAATCAAAAACATTAGATTTATTTTACTATTTAGATAAGCAATTTATTACTTCACAATACTGGCTTAAATTTCTGAATAAATATTATTTATTTGAGATTTCAAAATGCTATTCAAAGTGATTTACACATTATTTATACTAACTATTTGCAATTAATCGATCATATTTGTATCCTCTATTTGATTATTACCATCTAAAATGTACATTCATTGAATTTGCATCCTTACTTAAATGCCATTCTTGTCTTTCATCCATGATTCTTTAAATTAATTCATGATTATTTCCCTAACCCAATTAATACTTATATCCATTCAGTATCTCTGGTATTAGTTCTGGTTTTTCTTTTACTCTCTAAGTATGCTAATCTTTTGAAAACTTCATTGATCTGGCTATTAATATCATCGAACCTGGGACTTAATATTTCAGTAAGCTTGGTTTAGTTACGCATTTCTGTGATCTCTCTTATGACTCTGGTTTCTCTTATAACCTAGACTTTGAAACTCCATATGCTTGTTATTGTAAATATGTTACCTTTCTATAGTTTAGGTAATCTAAATTCATTACGGATTGGAAATGCTGAACCACTCACTGCTAAGAACATTTAATAATTATAAAATTCAATATAGTTTATAAGATTGTTTTCTTTTTTCCTTTAAGAATTATTAGTAGTTAAGCTATTTGAACTTCTCCCATTATGAAATCTATTTGGACAAATGATCTATGTCAAAATCATCGAATTCTTTCATTGCTCTTAATCCTGCTAAAATTTGATTTTATAAACTCTCTGGCAGATTTTAATATCTTTTTTCATCCAAAAAGAATACACTCCCTTATACAGATTTTACAACAACTGTCAGTCTAAACAAGAAAATTAAATACTTTGCAATACAAGTGTCTTCTTTATCATATTCATTATCATATAAGATTAATAGAGATCTACCACATATTACATCACATTTTTTCAATACTTTTAAAACATGTAAATGTGTATATGAAATTTATGTTCCCTATCTTTATTTATTACAAAATTAGTAACATTTTTAAGTTCTCATTTACTATGATGCACTACTAATATTATAATCAAATGATTGATCACCAATATCTCTAGGTGGTTCAGGTTTAGTATTTCTATCCATTGTTTTCTTAAAATTAAATGGTTTTAATTTTTAATCAAGGTAATAATTTCTTGTTTCTCTTTATAATTTTATTTCTTCAACTATCTCAAATTCACCAGATGCTATTATTATTACTCTATTCATCTTATCACCTTTCCTAACAACACAATCCCCTTAAAAATAATTTTAAATTCCTAATTCTGCAACCAAATGTAATAATTGAGATGCTGATGTATGTTAAAAAAATCTAATTTGTGAAAGAATACTTAATTTGAATTCTTTATCTTTTTCTATTGATTATTTTAATATCCTTTAAAATTAATCATTGTCCATACGTAATAGATATGTTTTTTCTACACAAGATATGTGACTTGTTATCAATTTAGCTCTTTCATTTGATAAGAGGGCTCAAATATATTGAGTATTTACATTTGAAAATTTAATGCTATTTTATGTCTTCAACCATTTCCACATATTTATTTGTTGAATATCCTTTATTATTATTCAATTATAAAAGATTTATTTCTGATAAATCTTAACCATCAAAATATGATTAGACTGTCAAATATTGATATTCAGATAATTAAATATCCATTGTTAGAGTTTATTAACATGATCCCCTTAATATAACATATAAATTATTGCTATTGCCTCCAAGTTTAAGTATGATATCTTAGGCTTCATGAATCTCCATTGAAGCTTTCTCCATTATACCTATTCTAATTCCTTACCCAAATCGCTAGAAAAATTTGCTCTTCATAAGCATTTTATCCATAGTTAAATAGTTCCTTTCATATTCTTCTTTTGCAAACTCATTCTAAAGATATTTTAGTTCATCTAAACTAAAAACATCCAATTCTAACTTTTTATAATCTATCTAATAGTCCCATTCTTCTATTTCCATAGTGGGTGATTCCAAATTTTTATACATCATTGATACCTGATCTTATATTTTACGTAATTCATCAGTTTAATTGATTATTTAAACATTTGTTTCTCCTGTTAAACCTTACTATAATATTTAAATGCTAGCTATTATTTATATTTACGCCAATTTTTTGCTACCTTCATCATCAGATCTTCTCCTTCCTTCTATTTATGATTTACTTCTAACTGATCCTTCACAAAATTTTGAAGTCCTAACATCTCCTACATACATATAACAATTTCAAATTACTAATTTTCTTTAATTTCTTGTACTAGAAAGTGTCTTAAACTTTCTGGAGTATTCTTAACCCTAATAAAAGGATGTTCCTGTTTTATTTAATGTATTAATTGTAGTTGAATGTAGAGTTCTACTTTTTGAAACACTCAATGATTAATTACTTGTTATCTCTTATCTTTAATCACTTTGTTATCTCATTTTAGGTGATCTTGACTTATGCTATGAGAAAATCTATTTGGCTCTAAACACATTAAACATTATATATATTATATGTTATTGAATAATCTCATTACCATCTGGTTGTGTATCTGGAATCACCATAACTTATAGCTTTCTAAATATCAGCTGGTAATTTTGGATAATTGCTTGTCCAATATGAAACTTCATTATCATTCTTAATATCCATAGCAATCTTATTGAAGAAAATGCCTCCAACTACTGCAAATATTCCCTTCAAATATATTGAAGATTAAGCACAATAAATATCACCAATAAATCTACCCAACTAATTTACATCATAATTATTACAAATAATCCTACAACTGGTACTCCATATCTAATACCATTGATTTATTGATCTGTAAATTTACGTGGAAGACTTTAACCCTCTGAATTTTATATTCTAAAATACCCTCAGATTGCTAAAATTATCTCATTACACTTCTTAATCTCTACGTATTTTCATAATCTCTATGGTCTCTACCTGAATTCAAATTATAGAATGGATTTCCAAAGAATGTATATCTCGATAATATGTACTCCATTTTATATAAAAATTAATATATTTTTATTGATTTCTTATGTATTTTATCATTCACTCTTAAAAGCAACACTAATCAACATCCCAATCGTAAGCAATCCTAAGAAAATAAAGAGTATTGATTTTCTTTACACCTATCCAAGCTAACAAAAATATTAATGACATTATTATTAGTTAAGACCAAACAACAGCTAGCATTATTATGGGTATAGAGCTAAACTCCTAAAAATATTCAAAACAAGATTTTCTAGATATTTTTTTCAATACTAGATATTTTGAACTGGAACATTTATACTGTAGAAAATCTACCAGTCGTAGGGGGAAAACCAGCCTCCACAATTAAATTCGTTTTCAATTGAACTTAGGCTTTCAGCAAAATTTAAGTAAGCTGAATTATTAAAGGATGGACATTCTTAGACAGTTGTTGGCTAAAAATATTTATTTTCATACTAACGAACTATTTATAGTACTATAATTTTAGTTTCCGATTGGTAAAGGCAAAGTTAAATTGTAATAGCATTCACAAGAAGAACTGCATAATAATTGTTCTCCTATAGTTTATGTTTCGTTCATATGTTAAAAACTGTTTTCCTTTGATTAATTTTGAAAATCAAAAGTATTAAATGAATAAACGATGTAAAAAAATAACATTATGGTAAAAATGTGCATTAGAAAAAACAAAGTTACCAAACAATAATTTCGAATCCTGCTTCCAAAATATCCGATAAAACTATTTAATATAATCAGACATGCAGCCATATAATATATATGTATTTTTGGCAGCAAAAACTATTGATAATAATGTCACTTACTATATAGAAAACTGTTTGATTTGTAAATTCACTTTTTTCAAATAAATAGTTTGCATAAACGTAACTTAAAATGCCTATAAAAAAGAAAACAATAAGAATGATCTCGAAGATTGTTTTCAATTAAAATTACATATATTTATATTTATTATTGAGAACTTAATTAAATAAATATTTTAAAATCAGCCTTGGTTAGCTTCAACTCAGTAGATTAAGACTTTGAAATCCATAGAGCTGCCAGAAGCATTATCTCTATATATTTTAAAAATAAATTTATAGATTCAGAACTCTTTGCAAAATGCTAATCGGTCTAATAATTTAAATTATTTTCTTTAGGGATGAAAGAATATAACAATTGCTATTATATTCATGAGAAACATGCAAAATGAAAAAAAAATACTCTACCACATATAAAACTGGATTATAGTCCTTGTTAGATGATATATTATCTCAAAACAAGTTTTTCTATTGTAGAAAAATCAATTACGTTATATTCTAGATAGGTTTATTAATATCATAGAAAATTAACCAGTTATACGGATAGCACCACCCTCCACATGAATATTATTATTCAATTTAGGCTAAAGTACTCATCTAATTTGAATAAAGATTCGATCCATAAGAACAGAAACCAACATTTGGGGCCTTATAATTAATGAGGAAAATTTACTAATGAATAGTTAGTTGAACTAAAGTTCTAATTCTATACTGGGAGTGGAAGTGATAAGGTGTAATAGCATTCACATTAGCTACTACAAAGAAGATTTTCCCCAAATTCTTAGGCTTGATTCAAGAGCTCATAATTATTTAAACAAAACTCAACAGGTTCTGAATTTTTCATTGATTAGAAGAAGTTAAATTCAATAAATAATAGATAAAGTTCTCCAAAAAGTACAAAAAAGTTATTGACATTAAAAATAAAAGTAAGCCATCTATTTTAACTTCTTCCTATAAAATTCATTATAAAATTAACAAAAGCAAATAATCCGATGCATAAGGAAATCACTTCTAAATCTCCCAAATTCTTTATAATTTCCTCAATAGTTAGATTCTTGAATGGATTTAAACTGAGGTATAAAAAGGAACACAGATTTATCACTCCATTCAATACTTCATTGTATTATAAAACCCCTATCAGATCCGTAAGTAAGTTAATTGGAATGTTAAGGCACATTAATTAGTTATAAATAAAATTAAAAATGCTGTTAAATTTCTGAGTTGATGATTTTCATATAAATATATCTTTAAATAATTGTTTATCTTTTTGAAACTCAGTAGACGTAAAAGAAAGATAAATAAATCAAACAACGAAAAAATATTTATTAATCAGTTATATAATATATAATGTTTCTACAAATAATAAAACATCATCATGCTTCATCATAATAAGCTAATCTTTTATAGTATTCTGTATCTTTTTGAGTAGGATGACAACATAGGCAAAATGTAAAAATAATCATCAATCCTACAATTCCAGTCAAACCAGCTCCAATATCTCCCATTAACATACCCATTGATTTTAGATTACCTTATACAATTTCAAGACATGGTTAACTAAATAATCAAATAATTATACCTTTAACTTGAAATTTCATCATTGATATTATTAAAAATCTACCAATTATATGTTGTACACCATCCTCCACAATGATTATTCTTTTCTACTTATCCTAAAATATCACTATAAAAAAGTAATGTGGAATTTTTGCCATTGTCAGCATAACCAGGACAATCTTATACTTTAGTTGTTTGAACAATTGATAAGTTAGATGAGTAATTCTAATTCGTTTAAGGTAGAGGCGTAGATCCAGTGTAATAACATTAGCATTGACTACTACAAAGAAGTTATTCTCCCGATGTTTGAATTTGGTTCAATTGAGGATCATTTTCGCCGAAGCAAACTTTACTAGGGTCATAATTTCCCATTTCTCCTGCCCATACATATCCCAATATCATAATAACTAAGAATGCGACAAACAATCCCATATTGACAAGGTTAAAAATAAATAGCAAACAGGCGTTCTTTTTTTTTCCTCCTAAAACACCGAAAACTCCATTTACAATCATACAAGAAGAGAGAATCCAAAAAAATGTGAGTAATCCTTAACCCCAAATTAGACTCTTAAATACATTTATTACATACCTTATCATCATTGGTTCCAGATAAATAAATGCTATACTAAACTTAAAGTACAATTGTGTAGATAAATGACCCTATTCCACCAAGTAGAATTATCCAGGCTTCAAATTCAACAATACACTTCAAGCAGCCAAGAGGAAGGCACATTAATTATTAATTTATATATTCTATAAATTTATATTCTATATTCACTCAAATACAGAATGAAAATAAATCAATTTTACTGTTGTTGTTGTTGTTGTTGTTGTTGCTGTTGCTGTTGTGTATTATCTTGTTCAGTGTGAACATTTACTTAAATCTAATCATTTTCTTTTTCAATCCTTAAATATTGTGCTTATATTTTGCCATTAATTATTAGAGTTCCTGTAATGAGAATAAATGAGACAATAAAAACAGCTATAAATATTCCTGCTAAAACCCCGCCTGATAATGATGATTTTTGTTTGTAAGTAATAATACTAGAAATAGAAATAGATCCTTTAGTAATTGTATTAGATGACACATTTCCTGATATTTATAATTTTGGTATCACATTACGTTAAGATAATATTCTTCTTCTGCTTCCATTTGTTGGTGTTAGTGTAGAATTAACTTCAATTGAATATGTCGTATTAGTATTAAGGTTTGTATTATTATAAGATAATACGTAATTTGTTTAAGATCCATCTTAACTTTAATCAACTAATGTTAATGGAATAATAGTATTATTTTAGACTATTTGACCATCTAAAAAAGTTGTATTATAATCTGAATATGTTGGATCAATAGTTTGTTAAGTAGTTTATACAAATGAGTTGTTTGTGTCAATTACAGTATTACTTACATCACTAACTACAATAATTGGTCCAATGACTTGAGAACTATCTGAACTTTATGGTAATCCAAATGCTTATATAGTATCTGATGCAGCAGATGTAGTTTTTGATACAGTTATTTAGCCTATTAATAATAATTAATATTATGCTATTTAATTCATAGTAAATGTTATTCCTATAAAACATTAATAAATAAAACTATCTGTAGTATCTATTAATTAACATGATTAATATTATTCAGGTTTTAAATAATAATTAATTGTTGTAGTGTCATTTTAATTTATTGTAATTTAATCTTCTCCTAATACACTTATAATAGAGTTATCTAAAATTGATTTAGTCAAATAAATTTTAGGAACTAAACATTTTTATATTTCTATATTAAACTTGGATGATAGTTTAAAATTAGATGTATTCTAATCTATTTGACTTTAAGTTGAGAGATGAGAATTTGTAGCTAATTTTGATAATTAATCAGAACAAGTATTTGGTATGCACAAATAATTGAATAAAAATGAATCTGATTAACAAGATTTACAAGTATGATCAACATTACATTCACTACATCTATATGCACAATCTGTACTTATCGCCATATTATTTAAAATCAATCCTTTTGTTTTTATTTTTATACTTATTGTATTAGTTGATATTTCTTGAGAAGTCCACACACTTATTTAACTAATGTTCTATGATATAACTTAATCATTTATCTCAATATCAACTTGTTATCCAATGCTAGACACAGCAAAAGTGAAGTTAAAATTTGTTTTACCAGGCTGTGAAATAGCTATATTCTATTTCAAACACATCCCATTTTCAGGCACAGAATAGCATTCCTACCATATCTTCTCATCATTTTGGCAATTGTAAGGTGTAATTTCTTTTTAAGTTGAACAATCCATCCAAATATTTTCTTCCCATTAGATAGCTTATGAATCAAAATAATTGGGAAATATTGTAAGGGATATCACAGTTTACATCAATGTTTAGACAAACAGTATACTTACTATGTAGATATTCATAGCAATATTAATATTATTGAATTGCAAAATAGAATAAATGCTGCTTTATAAATATATAAATGTAATCATTGAAATCATTATTCGTTGTAAATTAATGCATTTTTATCCTTGAAAAATGGCTATTTTATATTAATTCTTTACATGCTATATTGCCTATGACATGCTTATCCTTTTTTAAGGCTCAATTTGCAACAAATTCTAAAAATATAAATATGTTACTTAAATTAGATCAATAAACAATAAATTTAAATTATCAAATTATTGGTTCTGAGTCATCCAATTATCTATATATTTATGTTTAAATTACCTCCATTTATCATTCCCTTAATCAGTAAATATTAATGAGTTTCTGATGAACCAACGAATATTGGTTTTCTTAAAGCAATTTCAAGAAAAACACATCCGATTGACCAAACATCTATTGCTTAACAATATGGAACATTTTAAAGTAGTTCTGGAGCTCTATACCATAATTGGGTAACTCCTGGAGTTTATAAAATTGAATTAGTTTTAGACAATCCGAAATCGATTAGAACTGGTTCATGATCAGAAAGAAGAATATTGCTGGGTTATATATCTCTATGCATTATCTTCTTCGAATGAAGATATTCCACAGCTGATAGCAACTTATACATAACATTCTGAATATTAAAATTTCATACTTTGAGTTATCCTTAAGTATGATTAATTTTAAGATATTCTACTAAGTCCATTTAATAGTAATCCATAACAAGATGAAGTTTTTTATTGAATATTATTTAAGATATCAACCTAAATATTATGTTTAATACTTAATTATATTCGGGTGATTCAGTTGCTTTAAAATAGAAATTTCTCTTAAGGCGCAGCTCGGAATACCCTCGTTTTCCTTAGATGAAAGAATTCTGATACATTTAACTTGAATTTCTTCAGTGCTACTATTTTTTTGGTTTGGAGGTCTTAAGCTTTGTAAATCACCCCATAAGCACCTTCTCCAATTTTTTAAATCTTCACATACCTCACATCTTCACCCATACTCATAAATATTATAAACTATATCTTCGATTTAATACAATTTATATATTAATCACAGAATATTATTTCCTTCCATTATCATGGATTAGATATAACAATTTGTTTTCCTCTGGATATTTATTCTTGCCTTTGCGGGTATAATATTCTGTACTTTGCTTACAATGCAAATATCACTATAAATTAACAAACTTTTTCAAGTTATTTTTAAGGTAAAAAAATTAATCATAATTAAGAAGAGCAACAAATTAATATTAAAAGTAATAAAATGAAAACTTATTCATTTATTTATTGTCATGAAAAATTTTACCCAATTTTTTACTCTTCTTTGAACGACTATAACTTTTTCAGTTTTATCATCTTATTGAAATTTTATCATATTATGTTTATAATATTATTTTTATGAGTAAATCAGCGTAGCTTTAAAAATCATTTTTCAACCAATAAGTCTCTGGACACTCTATCTTTATTAAACTTAATAATGGGGAAAGAATAGCAAAATCTTGTTCTTTGGAAAACGACAACGAATAGATGTATAAAGGGAATATAAGTTAGATTTTATGAATGGATTTAACATGTTGAAGGATATTAAGAATTCTTTTCAGAGTATGGAGGAATAATTGATATTTAAACCGATGAAATAAATTAATGTTAGGATGAAAATACTTAAATTGAATGGCTTAACTCATTGATTAAAAAGAGATTCAAACCAAACAACAGGAGTATTATTTTTAAATACATCAGAGTTCTTACTTTTGGAAAACATAACCTATAATTGCCAAAATCCAAGAATTTTAGATTTAAAATTGGGGTTCGATGTCGAAAAGCCTACCCACATAAAACGATATTAGGAATCAACTTCATCAAAAATTGGTTTTCGGGTATGTGGTATGAAGATTGAAGAGGAGGGGAAATTAATGCTATTTAAAGATAAATAATGGGGTCGAAGAGTTTCTGTGCAAGAAGTACTAGAAAATTTGAAATTGTTTTTTCTTGTTGAAAAGAAAAATGGTACTTTTATAAGGTAATTAGACATACTAAAAAAAATAACTGATAAAATTGAAGAATTAAAAAACTTTATAATTTCCAGTTGCAAAGAAGTGGTTTCTTGGCAAGGGGCTAGTTTATTATTGGTTATTGGTTAACAAGTAATTGTGAAAATTATAGATTTTTCAAAGGCAAAAATATAGTTGAACTCTGAAAAAGCTAATGATGACATTATAAAAGCTTTAGTGAGCCTCCAATCAATACTGTTATCCTTATGATTATAAGTTTTCTTTTTTATTAATTCTTGAAAATATAAAAGAAAATAATTAAATCGAATCCATTAAAAGTTTTTATATTTAAAAATATATGTAAGGAGCTCCAGTGATTGTGGTGAATGCTAACACAAAAAGAGAATAAGGAAGAAAAGCCTAACTTGGAAACATCTAAGCTGCAAAGGCTGTGTCTGACATTGTTTTAACAACTCTTGGTCCTCGTTCTATGCTTAAAATGTTGCTCGATCCAATGGGCGGCATTGTGATGACCAATGATGGAAATGCCATATTGAGAGAAATTGATGTTTAGCATCCTGCTGCTAAAAGCATGATAGAATTAGCAAGAGTATTAATAATTTAAAGTTAGGCTCAAGATGAAGAGGTTGGAGATGGAACAACATCAGTTATCATTTTGGCTGGTGAAATGATGGTCGCAGCTAGACCATTCATTGAAAAGAATATTCATCCAACAGACATTGTCAATGGATATTTCAGAGCCTTGGAAGATGCTGTCAAGATCTTAGATGAAATTTCATAATAGATTGACACTGATAAAAAAGAGGAAGTTATGAAAGCTTTATAATCATGTATTGGAACTAAATTTGCATTCAGATGGGGAACACTCATTAGTGATCTCTCTTTGTAAGCAACAAGAATCGTTATGAGAGGTGGAAATGTTAACAAATTGAATCTGGAAATCAAGCGATATGCTAAAGTTGAGAAAATTCCAGGAGGAACTCTTGATGAATGTGAAGTGTTAGAAGGTGTTATGATTAATAAAGATGTAACCCATCCAAGAATGAGAAGAGAAATAAAAAATCCAAGAATCATTTTACTTGATTGCACATTAGAATACAAGAAAGGAGAATCAATGACAAATATGGAAATGACTAAAGAATCTGATATGACTGATGCTCTTTAATAAGAAATCAATGAAGTTGCCTTAATGTGCAATGATATCTTAAAATGGAAACCAGATATCGTCATTACAGAAAAAGGAGTTTCAGATTTGGCCTAACATTTCTTACTTAAAGGAAATGTCTCAGTCATCAGAAGAGTTAGAAAAACAGACAATACAAGAATAGCTAGAGTATCAGGAGCTACAATCGCCAATAGACCAGAAGAATTATAAGAGACTGATATTGGTACATTATGTGGAACTTTTGAAGTAAAGAAGATTGGTGATGATTATTTTGCATTCTTTGTTGATTGCTAAAACCCAACTGCTTGCTCAATTATTTTGAGAGGTGCATCAAAAGATGTACTCAATGAGATGGTAATAAAAATATATATTTTTAGGAAAGAAATTTACATGATTGTTTGGCTGTTGCTAAGAATATCTATTAGGATCCAAAGTTATTACCAGGAGGTGGAGCAGTTGAAATGGAAGTGAGTGCAAGATTATTAGAAAAGGCAAATAAAGTTGAAGGATTAGGATAATTACCATATAAAGCAGGTAGAAGTTATTTTTTATTTTTAGTTGCATATGCTTTGGAAATTATTCCAAGAACTCTTTCTGCTAATTGTGGTGCAGATACAGTTAGAATTTTGACAGAGCTTAGAGCTAAACATAGTGAAACTGGTGGTTTATAATATGGTGTTAATGGTAATACAGGAAAAATTGCAAATATGTCAGAAATTGGTGTTTGGGAACCATTATCAGTTAAAAAGTAATTAATGATTTAATTTTTAGATAAGTGTTTAAGACTGCTATTGAATCAGCATGTATGTTATTGAGAATTGATGATGTTGTTTCAGGAATTAAAAAGAAGTAACCAAAATCAGGAAGATAAGGAGGTGATGAAGAGCCATAAGAAACTTTCGGTGATTAAAGAGATGGTTGATTATCATAATAGTATATTACATAAATATGAATATGATTCAAAAGTTCTAGCATGTTCTCTCAATCATTTATATGACATAAAATTTAATTCTGATAATTAATTTAATTTTAATGGCATCATAATTCAAGAAATTAGCTCCACTTCTTAATAGAGTCCTCATTTAAAAATTTGAACCAGTTACCAAAACAGCATCAGGAATCCTTTTATAGAATCAAGAAGAGAAATAAGTTGTTGGAAAAGTTATTGAAGTATGCAATTTATTCTAGAATTTTCCAGGCTGGACCCGGATAGACAGATTAAAAAGGAAATGTTATCCCAACTTTGGTGAAGCCAGGAGATGTTGTTCTCCTTCCAGATTACGGAGGCTAAAAAGTTAAATTAGCAGATTAAGAATATTACATCTACAGAGATTCAGATATTATTGGAATTTTAAATTGATGATTCATATGTATAGTAAAATAATATGTTTCATATTCCAAAAAAGCATTTTTTAAGCTTTATTCCTAAATACAGATTTCAAAAAGAAAAGTTTATATTTAATAATTGATATATTTTATTTATCATATAAATCTTCACAATAATGAGCACATCTTTAGTAAAGCCAAAAAAGTTGAAGCTTACCGATTATGAAGTATTTCAAACATTGGGCACAGGTATATTTTAAGTTCACCATTATATTAGGATCCTTCGGTAGGGTAAAACTGGCTAGGAATAAGCAAACTAATAAATATGTCGCCCTGAAGAGCTTAAAGAAGGCTGAAATCATTAGACTCAAGTAAGTTGATCATGTGATTAATGAAAACACCATTTTAGGAAACTTACAACACCCATTCATTGTATGTATTAATGTGAATTAGGTTAATTTTGAAGGATTTTGTCAAGATCCAAGATACTTATATTTAGTACTAGAATTTGTATCAGGAGGAGAGTTGTTCACCTATTTGAGAAGTATTGGAAGGCTGGATACATAACATGCAGCGTAATATTTTTGTATTATTTAGTTTTTACGGTGCCTAGGTCGCATCAATGTTTGAATACCTACATGAGAAAAACATCATTTACAGAGATTTGAAACCAGAAAATTTATTGATTGCTGATGATGGCTATCTTAAATTAACTGATTTCGGATTTGCAAAAGTAGTTGAGGGAAGAACATACACACTTTGTGGAACTCCTGAATATTTGGCACCTGAAATTTTACTTAATAAGGGTCACGGAAAGGCTGTCGATTGGTGGACACTTGGAATATTGATTTATGAAATGAATGCTGGAATTGATCCATTCTCAGATGAAGACCCAATGGCAATTTATTAAAAGATCCTTAAAGGCAAAGTAAAATTCCCAAAGACCTTCGATAAGTAACAATGTATAGTTATATAGAAATGCTAAATCCTTGGTAAAACATCTTTTGGTTGCTGATCTTTCAAAAAGATATGGAAATTTAAAGAATGGTAAAATAATAATTAATCCTTTAGGCGCGGCTGATGTGAAAAATCACAGATGGTTTGGAAACCTAGATTGGAATTTGTTGCACTAGAAGAAACTACCAGTTCCCTACAAGCCTGTTGTGAAGTAAAATTTTATTAAATACTTAGAGCACCAAATGACACGTCTAATTTTTCATCATACCCCGAGTCAGATACCTAAAGTCCAGCACTCAAACCCGCCGATGATCCCTTCCTCGAATGGTGATTATATGAATCGTATTGATTAATATATAAGACATTTTAACTATAAGTTTTTAGAGATATAAATATTATTTGAATCATTATAAATGAGCACAGCATTAGTCAAACCTAAGAAACTGAAGTTAACTGACTATGAAGTGTTCTAAACATTAGGAACAGGTATATTATTTGTTTCTAAATTTCTTTATAGGGTCTTTCGGAAGAGTGAAACTGGCAAGAAATAAGTAAACAAACAAATACGTTGCCTTGAAAAGTTTGAAGAAAGCTGAAATTATTAGACTTAAACAAGTGGATCATGTAATTAATGAAAACACTATTCTTGGTAATTTATCACATCCTTTCGTTGTAAATATGCAAAATTAATCAATTAGGTTAACTTTGAAGGATTTTGTCAAGATCCAAGATACTTATATTTAGTATTAGAATTCGTTTCTGGAGGAGAGCTATTTACATATTTAAGAAGTATTGGAAGACTCGACACACAGCATGCGGCGTAATTATTTATTTATATTTTTATTTAGTTTCTATGGTGCTTAAGTGGCTTCGATTTTTGAATATCTTCATTCTAAAAATATTATTTACAGAGATTTAAAACCAGAAAATTTATTAATTGCAGATGATGGATATCTAAAATTAACTGATTTTGGATTTGCAAAAGTAGTTGAAGGAAGAACATATACTCTTTGTGGAACTCCTGAATATTTAGCTCCAGAAATCCTACTTAATAAAGGACATGGAAAAGCAGTGGATTGGTGGACATTAGGAATATTAATTTATGAAATGAATGCAGGAATTGATCCATTTTCAGATGAAGACCCTATGGCTATTTATTAAAAAATTCTTAAGGGTAAAGTAAAATTCCCTAAAACATTCGATAAGTATATACTTTGTTTCATCAATTTAGAAATGCAAAATCATTGGTTAAACATCTTTTAGTTGCTGATCTTTCTAAAAGATATGGAAATTTGAAGAATGGTAATTAATTAGGTTAATAATTTAGGTGCTGTTGATATTAAAAATCACAGATGGTTTGGAAATTTAGACTGGAATTTATTAACCCAAAAGAAACTCCCAGTACCTTATAAACCAGTTGTAAAGTAATTTAGTTTTGAATACTAAGAGCACCCAATGATACTTCAAACTTTTCGTCGTATCCTGAATCTGATACCCAGAGCCCTGCCTTAAAACCAGCCGACGATCCCTTCCTTGAATGGTGAGTAATTGATCGTTGATTAATATAAAAGACAATTAATCAAAGTTTCTTCTTAATATTATTAATAATTTAATCAGTATATATGAGCACAGCATTAGTCAAACCTAAGAAACTGAAGTTAACTGACTATGAAGTGTTCTAAACATTAGGAACAGGTATATTATGTGTTTCTAAATTTCTTTATAGGGTC
>JMSD01000080.1:146219-168686 GCA_000715435.1 Paramecium caudatum | reverse complement strand
ATTTATATTTTTATTTAGTTTCTATGGTGCTTAAGTGGCTTCGATTTTTGAATATCTTCATTCTAAAAATATTATTTACAGAGATTTAAAACCAGAAAATTTATTAATTGCAGATGATGGATATCTAAAATTAACTGATTTTGGATTTGCAAAAGTAGTTGAAGGAAGAACATATACTCTTTGTGGAACTCCTGAATATTTAGCTCCAGAAATCCTACTTAATAAAGGACATGGAAAAGCAGTGGATTGGTGGACATTAGGAATATTAATTTATGAAATGAATGCAGGAATTGATCCATTTTCAGATGAAGACCCTATGGCTATTTATCAAAAAATTCTTAAGGGTAAAGTAAAATTCCCTAAAACATTCGATAAGTATTATAGTATAATTATTTAGAAATGCAAAATCATTGGTTAAACATCTTTTAGTTGCTGATCTTTCTAAAAGATATGGAAATTTGAAGAATGGTAATTAATTAGATTATTTTAGGGGCTGTTGATATTAAAAATCATAGATGGTTTGGAAATTTAGACTGGAATTTATTAACCTAAAAGAAACTTCCAGTTCCTTACAAGCCAGTTGTAAAGTAAGCTTTTTTATAATTTTAAGAGCGCCTAATGACACTTCAAACTTTTCATCATACCCAGAATCTGATACCCAAAGTCCAGCCCTTAAGCCAGCAGATGATCCATTCCTTGAGTGGTGAATAACATCTTAATAATAAAATATTAAATCTTAAGAGAATAAATTATATATATGAAGCAGTGCTATCTTCTAATTTAGAAAAAAGAACCAAAAAGATAAATTCTCAACACCTTTAAAAATAATGAAAATAGTTGACAGTTTTCATTTTTATAAGAAAATATTAAAAGCATAATAACAATAAACTTAATTATTTTTATAAATATATTTATATTAATATCTTACGAATGGGTTGTGTTTCATCATAAGTAAAACTGTTCATCTAAAAATTATAGTCAGATCATATAAATGAGCCAGGCCCCGCTCCAAAAGCCGAAGTGATATTCATTTTAGTATTCTTAACCATTATTTTTTTAGGGAGGCCCAGGATCAGGCAAGGGTACACAATGCGAAAAAATGGTCAAAGACTATTGCTTTTTGCATATTAGCACTGGAGACTTGCTTAGAGCTGAAAGATAAAAAGGTTAAATCGATTTAAATATAGGTGGTCCTGATGCTGAAGAATTGGAAAACATAATGAAAGAAGGAAAACTTGTCCCATCTGATGTTTTAGTAAAACTTATCAAAAAAGTACAAATAATCATATCACTTAGGAAATTGAATCATTAGGAAACACTGGAAGATATATATTAGATGGTTTTCCAAGATCAAAAGATAATTGGGAAAGTTGGACCAGAATTATAGGAAACTCAGTTCAAGCTAGATTTTTATTGATGTTTGAATGTTCTGAAGCAGAAATGGAGAAGAGACTATTACATCGTGGTCAAACTTCAGGCCGTGCAGATGATAATGCTGAAACTATCAAAAAGAGATTTGCAACATTTATTAGTGAAACATAACCTGTTGTTTCTGAATTCGAATAGAAAAACATGGTAGTTAAAGTGAGCTCAGAGGCACCTCCTGAAGAGGTTTATAAAAATGTTTAGAATACTTTATAAAAAAAAGGTGTTTAGGCAAACGCAAGGCCAAAAGTTCTTCTTGTTTTGGTATTGTTCTATTTGACAGTAGGGTGGACCAGGATCAGGTAAAGGAACATAATGCGCAAGAATCGCAAAAGAATTTCAATATACTCATCTTTCCACTGGTGATCTATTGAGGGCTGAATAAAAAAAAGAGGGACCCATGCAAGCTGAATTAAAAAAAATAATGGAGGCAGGATAACTTGTACCATCTGATTTGGTTGTTAAATTAGTGAAAAAGGTATTTATAACATTTTAAAATAGGAATTATTAAGAAGGCAGTTTAAAGGCAAGTATCTTCTTGATGGATTCCCAAGAAATAAGGAAAATATTGATTCATGGAATAAGATTCTTGCACCTTTAGTAGAAATAGCAGGTGTGCTATATTTTGAGTGTTCTGATTAAGAAATGACGAATAGATTACTGGGAAGAGCTAAAACTTCTGGCAGAGCTGATGATAATGAAGAAACTATTAAAAAGAGACTTGTAACTTTCCATTCTGAAACTACTCCAGTCTTGGACACATATAAAGATAAAAGTAAGATATTATAATATAAAGATTTATTGATAACATTCAATGCCGAAGAACATGTAGATTCTGTTTATTCTAATGTTTAAAAAGAATTTAAAGCAAGAAATCTAGATAAATGATTATGAAATAAAACAATGAAAAAATTAATTATTTCTTATATTACACTGTTGGAAGATTATATTGAAATTAAACGAAATGTTTTTGAGAAGATTCAACAAACCTTCGAAAGCATAAATAATAATATTACGTCCCCGTTATAATCTCGATATGATGTTATCAATTTACAAACAATTAATTAAAATACTTGAAATATCATAATGGGGGCATGCTCATCAAAAAAACAAAACTACAAATTACAAAGAGGTTTAGCCCAAAAGCATATTGAAATCGACTTTGCTAAATTAATGAAGTATAACAGAGAGAGGGAGGGCAAGGAGGTCAAAGAAGGCAAGCAACAACAGTCCTTTTGCTAAATATTATTATAAGATAATAAATAGTCTAACCCTCACACTTATACACAAAATTTAGCCCCAACTGGCCAACTAGACTTCAAAAAAATTTGATGTTCCTAACGATCTTAATGTGAATGGTGGACTCCTTGAGATTCTTATCCTTTATTCAATATTCAATAATCTCATTATTATCTCTCTATTCCCAGTCGTTCTATAAAAAAATTAAGTCACTTAATTTAAACATATGATATTCAATTATACACAATCGTAATTTCACTGTATTTTTTTTCTAATAGCCCAGTTTCCGTCAGAATTTTATTTTATCTGAAAATTGACAAGGTCTGAACTGGTTTTTGATAGGAACAAATCAACTATATCTTTCAAGTCCTCTACAGTTTTTATCTTTGATTTTATTTTTGGGAAATTAAGGAGTAACTTGAAGTTCATGTCTAAATATAAGAATATTTTACATTTGTCTGGATCCTATGCAGAATGCTGAAGAATAAAGTCATCTTTGTTGTAATTTTTTTCACTGTAATAATAATTAATTTGTTGACCGATACCAAAAGGATCGATAACCTCCTTTTAATTTGAATCCAATTTTGTTGAACAATCTAGAATTTCAGTCTGTTTTAGTTACACTTGTGGTTAAGGGTTTTCAACTGCAAACATTTTAATAACTGCCTTACGAGCCTCTGATAATTTAGAAATATTTATTTCGACATCCTATAATTCACTAAAAGAGATTGTGAGTTTTTCTCTACTTTAAATTGTTAATTATTTTTCTTAAGTATTATTTTCCAATATTTTGCCTAATAGTTACTCACTAACTGTTGGTTCGCATTTTATCAGATCAAGATAGACATATTTAAATAAAATTTCATCATCCTTTTCCAAAATATTTGGATCTTCTTTTAATATTTTGACCTGTATCTTCACAAATTCATTTAAAATTATACTTGTTGTTTGTGTAATTTTAACAGGCTATTATTCTTTATTTGGTTTATTTGTTTATTATTATACTACCTATTGAGTATTAGTTAATTGCTTCGGTTTAACTAAGGATGCTTTCTAAGAAGTTTATTTCTAAACAGAAGAATCTTACATTCCTTTAGTAAAGGTTTTTTTCCATTCAGCTTGTTTAATTTTCAATTCCTCTTCTGGGGATATTTGGCTAATTAATAATTTGTTCGCTTGGCTTGGTTTTTTTATTAATACATCTTCAGATGATGACTCTGTTTCAGACTAGACATAATTTATAATAGGTTTGCTGGGCTAAACTACTACTTTTTTTTATATTGGTGGTTATTCTGGTTTGCTTTGCAATTTTGAGGGTTTTTAATTTTAAGTAATTTTGTTTTCCCCTTTTTGTTGGGGCTTAATTATTTTAGGAGGTGAAACACTTTCCTCGTTGCTTTCAGGTTAATTTACCGGCTTTACACGATCAAATTATTTGACACATGTTTTAATTGCTTTTTAATCTTTTTTCAGATTGGATCCCTAATTCTCAATAGCTCTAATGAATTAGTTTGATATTTTACTAGATAATGACATCATCAGGGTTAAGTAAATTTTACACATATTGATCATCAAGTGCTCTGAATCCTTCAATGGAAATAGAAGGCGCATTAATATGACAATTTTTCTCTAAATAGGCGCACAAATCGCCGACTGTTTGATTTGGACTCCAAGAAATTATAATATTTTCTGTCTTTTAACTGCTGTATTGTAAAATAATTCTGAGTCTCATATTATATTTAATATAAAGTAAAAATAATTCAATGTCTCTAAGTTTTCTTTTATATATTTTTTATTATAGTCTGTAATTTAAGGCGCTCTTAGTCAATGTTATCAATTATTTCAGACTCTATAATACTTTCTTATTGGGTTAAATCCTTTTCACTTCCTATTTTTATACTCTTTTTTTCTGTCTAGCTTTAGAGTATTTCATTTTGCTCAATGACTTATTAATACATATCCTACAATTTGGCTATCTCCTTTTGTTTAAGCTGAAGTTTTTATTCATAATTATCGAGAATGTCTTTTTCTGGGGTTTTATAGGAGTCTCGAAAAGATTATTGAGAAACAGGCTTGAAAGATTACATCTATATTACTAAAACTATTTACCTGTTGTTTGTACATTTTAACCTAAGTTTCTAATCTATTGATTTTTTCATGTTAAAATTGAATACTTTATTACTGTTATTATTCGAGTATCTCCATTTATACAATATTTTCATTTAATTGATTCAGTTATTCCTGCAAATCATTATTTTCTGCCTGAAGGCATTTGATTTAAGAGTTTTAACTTTCTATTTGCTGTTAATATCGTCTTTTTGTTTCTGCAAGTTAATTTATTTTTAAGTCTAAATTACTAATTTCTTCTTTATAGTTATATTCAAGTTAATATAATTACCTATCGAGAGATTGTTTTTCTTATTAAATATCTCGTAATTAAACATCTTTTGATTAAGAGATAATATTGGTTTATGATAACTGTTCCTATAAATCTTATTATTACAGTTCTTGTGCTTTGACAGTTGATGTAAGTTAGATGATTTCGACTTCTAATTGTTTGACAATTTATTTTTGATATCTTAATTCTTTACTTAAAGATTCTATAGTTCCAAGATGAGTATTATTTGTCTAATCTACTTAATCTTAAATTCCTTCATTTATTATTTTAAGTTTTTCTATTTCTCTCGCTAACTATTTCTTTTCTTAAGAATGATTGGAAAGTTACTCAATATAATCTTCAATAATTTATTTTTGACTTAAAATTAATTCTTCCTAGTCTTGATATTTTTATGAATTCTATTTATTCATTTCATTTTACTCTTCAATCAGTGATTTCAAGTTTTGGAATTCCTCTTAATAATCCTCAAGTTATTGTTTAAATTTCTATTCCATTTACTTAAAATGAAGTTGATATGAATTCTTTTCTTTCAAAATTTAAAATTAATCATTCTCACGACTGTCTATTTATCTCTATAAATCTTTAATCTATGATATTTATGTAATTATTTCTTAATTTTTTTAATTGATTGTTAAGTTCAACTCTTTGATAATCTACTTTTAATTATTTAATTCTTAATCTGTGACTTGTTTATAGTTATCGAACTCTTCCTTCTATTAATGAAGTTATTCACTCACTTGCATCTTAGCTCTGCTATGAGATTAGATTTCTTTAAATAATTCTTAAAATTTATGAAATTCTTCTTGCTATTTCTCTATTACATCAGATTATTGTTTATTTTGCTCTTCAGATTCAAGTATTTTTTAATTTAGAAATTCAATCTACTCTTAATATTTTCCTTCTAATTCTTGATATTTTTGATGATTAATTTCTAATTCTTATTGAAAGTTTTGACATTCTACGGATAGCTCATGTTCGCCTAATAAGGACAAATTTTACTTTATTTGATATGCTCATTTTAGTCTCTAAGTTCATTTAACTCCTCATCTTACTATTTAATAATCTACTTTAATTAGGCAATTTCCAAATAGAATTGTTTCAGGCTATTATTTTCATTTAAAGCTTTTTCTTATTGTCTTCTACTCTATTCGACTAATTCCTTATGTTCTAAATTATGTTTTTATATACGATTTTCTTTTTCTTTTAATTGATTATTTAACAGCACTATTTTATTTCTTGATTACGTTATCTCTTATTTCAATTGTCCTATTTCTGTTTCCTGATGTGATAATGCTGTTTAAAGATCTTGAATCTTCTATTATGTGGCTCTGCTCACTGAACCTTTTTCTGGGGTTGGATTGTTTTCATCCATCTGAGATTTGATTTCATACATTTATTCAAGTGTTTCTTCTAAAAGTTATTTTATAATATCAGGTTATAGCCTATTTGGTATTCATAAATACCCATTAACATTTTGAATCATTTACTCAAAATTTTCTAACAAATTAGCAAACTATCCTTTAATTTTTTACATAATAAATAATATATTGTGATTTTTTTCTAAATCATGATAAAATATAATACTTAAAAACTTCACAAATAATATTATTGAAACACTAATATTGAATTTAATCCAATTTTTACAGACTACAATTTAGACTATAAATAATTTATAAATAATGTAGAGATTGATGGCTTTGAGTGTGTATAAGGAAGTGCTTACATTCGTGGCTTTATTATTAGGTATTTTGAATGAGGAAATTAGGATTGTATAAATCAGTGGGAGTTGATTCCATATTACCATTAATTTTGAATTTCTTCTTAAGTCTCACTTTCCTCTATTCTACTTATAAGCAATTCAACAGTCTAAAATGGATAAAAAGATTAAAACTATGCTGTATTGCAGTTCAATTAGGATTGAATGTCGAGCTGAATCAATTTGGTTTGATCGTCATTCACCTGATAGAGAATTAATTAGACATTAAAGCATTCATTTTGGTGAGTGTGTTTCTTTTTAATTTGATTCGTGATTAAGAGTTTAATTATGTGACATAGTTACCTTTCAATTTACTTTACTATGTAAATCTTGTAGGCTGGATTGTTAAATTATTTTTCAAATGGAAAGAAACCAAAAATGAAAAATAAGACGATCAATATATAGAATAAACATTTAAGCAGAAATCTTTAGAATGTATTAGCTGTCGTAATATTAGAAAAAGAACCTATAAATAATAGAGATTTGTAAAGCAAATCAAACTCTGTGAGTTAAAATGAATTGAATCAAATAAAATTAGATATCAATGAGGATGACCTCGTTACACAATATATGTCATGGATTCAAAATTAATCTGCATTAGTTTACAACAAAAACCTTAATATAGTTTATTAGAATTTATATTTAGGGAAATTATTGAGGCACTCAAATTTAGATGAGTTACAAACATAGCAACAATCAAAACCAGATTATGAGGAATTGTTTTTGGAATGCCAGATATTGGTGGGAAGTAAAGAATTACTTGAAATAAATAGCAACAACAATGAATAATCTATGAATAGCGAGTATTTTAACATTTAATTAGTGGTTCGTTTTTATTGAATGGTGTTAATGATTATCATAAATGCAGAGTGAAAAGCTACCTGACGATTAGAGACCTTGGTTTGATGATGCAAAATGAGTTCGATAAGTAGTTTAGTTGGCATTAAAGAGATGGCGAGGCGGAGTTGTGACGTTGTACAAACTGAAGAGCGAAGTATTCGATCTAGAGAACATTCAAATCAAAGTCATTGTACAAAAGATCAAGGAGTCCATACTATTAATTTTCCTATTCGAATCACAGTAGCCAAGGAGAAAAAAGGAAGACAATAACCAGGCAGTCATAAATATCTTTACGACATTTGTTCATGAATCAGTAAGCTATATCAACTGTATTTTAACACTCATTCTCCTGACTTAACATGAGCATGAGAATTAGCAAAAGATTCCACTAAAATAACATTATTACATGCCAATCCGAATGATGAGTTTGAGATACATTCTATTTGTAAACAGTATGAGGGACTATATATTCTATATTCAAAATTAGTTGTTCTTACGTATATCTGCATTTAAAGTCAATGATTTAATAGATGAGTTAATCTATATTTATGAAGACAACCTTAAAATCAGGGAAGTGGGTTTAACTACCTCAATAGACTTAAGTGATAATAATTAGGTGATATTTAGCGATATTGATAGAGTATAAGATATAAATATTATAGTTAAAATAAATATTAGCCTGTTTATTAACATATTGTTTAAAATATACTACATTAGCTTAACTAAAATTAGATGTTAAAAGTTATACAGTCAGTGGAATTATGGTGTCATTTAAAGATAGTATGATTGCACGTGATGAAAACTTAAGAAAATCAATAACAAAGCTTTTAAAATAACTAAATTCATCATTAAAAATATCTTAATTGCATGAAGTTGATTTAAATAATCCTTTAGAATTATAAATATGTGTAATACTTTGTTGGCAACTTTCAGGATCATTTAAGAGAGGATTAGAGTTTCTATATGATAGTCAAGGATATGGCACATTTACATTTGTGATTGAATCCTAAACCAATTAATAAAGAATGGTAACATCCACAAGATAGGACACTGGACCTATAAAGATACTTGGATAAAGAAAATATTATGAAACTTCACTTTCATTATTACTAGCATAAGATAGCAGTGGTTATAGAGAAGAATCCAAGTAAACTTATCATAAACTTAGATATTTATCCCTTACACAATTATCTAAATAATTTTCAATGAAACTAGGTGATCCTTTTGATGTACAAAGTGCGTATTTCTCACAGATTTCAAGGATCAAACAGGATTCTTCTAATTCTAAATAAATTCCTAATTCAGGAGGTGGATCAGTTCCAAAGTAATCAAAGGAGTAAAGTAACAGCTTTTCAGGGACTTGGAAACAAGGATTTCCAGATACAATCCAATAAACTTATAAACGAACTAAAAATGGTAAAAGCAGCGATTCTGCACATGAATCAGCAAAAACTCATTCTAACCTTGATTTTGGAATTGATTAAAGTTATCCTTCAATTCATGCCCCAGAATTTACTCCAAAATTGTTACCATCTGTCATTAAGTATAGATTAAGATTAACATGTTGCCCTAAAGTTCTAATTGTTGATAATGATCATTATAGTGTGTACTCACTTTAGAAAGTTTTGGAAAAATACAATATAAAATGTGATAAAGCATTCAATGGAGTGGAAGCATAGAAAATGATAACAAATAAATCCTTAAAACCATGCCATTGTGGAAATAAATCATATTTGCTCTATTTTATTGAATTCTATCTACCTGTATTATTTGTATTAAGTATTAGTTGTTACCAGGACTTGAGGTTGTTAAATGCTTAAAGGAATAAATGAAAAATGGAATTCTAGATAAAGGATACACTATTATAATTGCAACATTTGTTGATTTGAATTCTAAATTGGAATGTTTTAAGAATGGGGTGGATTACTTCATAGCTAAACCATTTGATTTAATAGATATTGGAGCAGCTGTTTAATATTTAGATTTTTGATAGTTATATATATATATGTCATTTGCCCTTCATTAGACAATTAGATCTTCCTCTAGTTTAAACAACTTCATCGAACTGTAAGATCATTTAAATATTTTGATGATGTTTATGAATCTTTTTGGCTAAGTCTAATTCGTGGGATTTGAAACTCTATTCTTAAGGGGAAACTGACACAAATTATGTATTGAACCATGCTTGTAGTAATTTAGACTCAGAAACAATGGATTTTTAAAAAACTTGAATTAGAACATCTCCTTGTAAATAAATATCAGTAAATCTGAAAACTTGTTCCTTTTCTGTACTTTATTATGCTTTTGCAATTAATTGTTTATTTTCATTTTATAGTCTAATTAGTGTACCATTGGGTAATCCAATCAATGTTACTTCAATTAATTCTACACTTCGAGGTACAGAATCTAAAAGATTGTGTTTAAGTGCATAACTGAAATAGTGTACATATCTAATTTGACTTGGAATTGTGACTCCTTTTTTATTCTATGTTCGAACTAATCCATAATAAGCAAGTGCATCCTAGCTGGATGTGTACTTTCCACTGAAAAGTAAATAACAGCAAACCATCACTCCTGTTCTTCCTTTGCCTGCTTTGCAATGTATGGCTACAACTCTATTGGGATCAACAATAAGCCATTCATGAACCTTAACACAAAATTGTTTAATAAGTGGAAAGGGTGGTGCTTGATGATCATCAAAGGGGAACTCGTAAACCTTGTAAAAGGATTCGTGTTTGTACTTTCGTTCTGAACATCTAGGTAGGGGAGTATAGATTACAAATTCACAACTAGGTAATTATTAGTATGCCTGGTATTAAGGAACTTTTGCACCTCCCCCATAGGATTACGATATATCGCTTCAAAACTTTCTGCAGGAAAACCCATTGCTATGACATTGTCAGTTATATCTCGATAAAATTATTCATACATGTTAAATCTAAATTAAAGCCATCAACTTTGAATCTTTTTTTCTACTTTGATACAAGTTCTTTTATAATCTCTCTTTAGTAAGCCTCTTTGGCATTTTTTGATGTTTTTTATGTTATTTCATCTGCATGACTCTACAATATAACTGTCTCATTAATCCTTGATTCTCTGTATCGATTAAATGACACTTCATTCTACTACATCTATATATTTTTTAGAGTTTCAGGTGTTTATTTTTCTGATTGCATCATTGGGCTTTCAAAGTCTTCATCTTCATCACTCGAAATTTGGTTGAGGAACATTGACTCCTCTACATTCTACATTTAGATCATTAATAAAAATAATTAAGAATTTATACTAATTTATCATTTTCTGCCCCTAACTATCCTATCCTCATTATAAACTATGGATTAGATTTCAATTTTCTAAGTAAATTATACTTTGATTTTGATGATTGAGTTTTAAAAATTTATACCAAGAGACAAAATATATTGTTACTTAGTTCTATATCTAAGAAGGGAGAGTCAGTTATGTAGATTGTTAAACAATCTGCTAAATTCATTGCTAAGAGTTCTTTAAGTATTTTTTCTGAAGCAAATTAAAAGGACACAACTACAAAGTGCAATAATTCAGTAATATATTCAGCTGACGGGAATCCTATTTCAAATTGATGACGAACTCTTGTGAGTATCCCAGATTAATATACACTAATTGAATCATCCATTGTAAGATTATGAAGGATTGAATAAATACTCACTTATGGAAATTGGGGTTCTCCTAAATGAACTTAAATTACACTTAAAACTCCTCTCTCAATCATTTTACTACCATAATCACTCATTGACATATTCATTAAGAATTAATATAATGTGTTGCATATTTCATTTTATTAGAATAACAATTTAACAGTCCATTCAATATATTGATTTTCTATCAATAATTCGAATAATTTTTTGTTATTAGATATATTAGTGACATTGTTGAGAAACTCAAAAAAGTATTTATATATAGTTTAAGGTGCATTCTATTCATGGAGTCTATGTAATAATTTATTAACTTCATAAAATTCCGAATAACCTACTGTTTTGAGACAACTTAGTACTTAAAAGAAAGGTTTGAGTTTCTCAATATCGCTGATTACATCAACATCAAGGAACTTGTTTTTCAATTTTGTTACTATATCACATTTTAGTAGGAAACCTTCCATTTCTTGAAAATCTTAAAGTAAATTATAGAAACAGCAGCATAGCAATTCAACAGTGCAATAATCATCAGATGCATTTAGAATACTTATTAGCATATCAAATATAGTTAGTTCATCAAATTTTACCTTCACAAAAGTAGTCAATGAAGCGAGATATCTGAGCATAGCTTGAAGAACATGTAGGGAAACTTCACGATCATCATCATTTATTGACATCATTGATTATTCTTAATCATTCTAATATTATTTAGCTACTTTCAACATTTGAGGCAATACAATCTCATGTTAATCACAATAATTTGGCAATTCTTTTTGTAATTCTTCGAATAGGGTGAGTGGATTATCGAATCTCTCCAGGGATAGGAAACTACATGGATAGGAAATTCTTTTCTTTTAAAATATATGTTCTCTTGTGGTTTTGCGCAATTATACATGAAATGCTTCTCTCTTATTTTGAACTAGCATTTATTTAAATATTTTAAATATGAGCAATAACTTATTCAAGTATTACTTAGTTCCTATTTAGCACTCCTAACAATTTATTTGGAAATGCTCCAGCAACTGGGGGAGCTTTTCCTTAAAACACAGGACAGAATCCTGGATTGTTTAATCAAGTTTCGAATCCGCTTTCTAGTTAGCCAGCACCTGCTCAAGGTGGATTATTTGGAAGTTCAAATCCACCACCGCAAAATACTAGCTAACCTCCAGCTATTGGATCGAATGGGTTGTTTTCAAATCAAGTAAACAATCCACTTCAATAATCATAACCACCAGCAATTTTCGGAGGGGCAGCTCCTCCATAAGCAAACCCAAATCCTCCAAATTCAGCATTACCTTAAAGTGGGGCAGCAGGAGCGGGAAATTTATTCGGTGGACAATCAGGGGGATAAGTAGGATTTTCGTTCATGTAAAATACAGGAGGAATAGGAGGAATAGGTGGCGGTCAAACAGGAGGATAAACAACTGCATAAACAGGAGCATTAGGCAGTGGATAAACTGGATTAAGCGGTGGATTAACAGGAGGATTAGGAACAGGAGGACAAACAGGAGGATTAGGAACAGGAGGATTAGGAACTGGAGGATTAGGAACAGGAGGATTACTAGGATTAGGAACTGGAGGTCTTGGTACATAAACTGGGATAGGAGGATTGGGGCAACCACCACCATAATAGCCGCCATAAATTGGATAACAAAATTAACCAAGTTAACCAAGTTAACAATACTAACCAAACTAACCTAACTAATAACCTAATTAACCTAGCTAAGGAAATCAAGCTCAACCAAATTAATTAAACTTAGGATAACCAGCATAACCTGCATAATCAACATAGGCTCCACAATAGCCTCCACCAGCAGGATAAGCTGCTTAGCCGGCATAGCCAGCTTAACCACCAGCATAACCTTAATAAGGGTCTTTATTTAGTAATAACGGAATCACTTTTGGTTAACCATAATAAAATACAGCAGCAGCACCAACTACTAATCCACCAGCTTAAGCAAGTACAACAGGAGCCCAAGTTAATTCATGGATTTAACCACCCTCTTAACCTGCTGCTCCATAAGCTAGCAGATAACCTGCTGCTCAACCTCAACCTGCAGCATAACCAGCACCACCTGTATAAGCCCCAGCACCAAAAATAGAGAAACCACTTCCAAGAAATTGTGATTTTTATAGTGTTAGAGAACATATCAATAAAAAGGATGAAGAATAAATTACTTAATTACTAGACAGTGATCAAGTATTGAGAAAGATAATGTTTTAAGGATCTAAATGGTTAGATTTTACAAATGAAGATGTCACTCATTCATAGGATAGCCCATTTGATTAAGAAGTGAGGAGTTTATGTTTTAAGAATAAAATTAAGTCCGACGTGTATTAAGTGATTAAGAGTACCATTTAATTTCATCATGTTAGAGCAGCTGAAGATTTATTTAAAAAGAAATCAAAAATTCAAGATTAATATGATAAAGATTTCAAAAAGTTTAGACATGCTTTATTCAATCATTATGCTGAATAAAGATCTTTATTAGCAAGTTCTCTAAAATTACTCATAGTGAGTAACATACTTGATGAAGACCTTGAAGCATAACCAATAAGAATAGTTCAATAAATGATTAGCAAAGGATTAATTAAGAATATGGTAGATTCTTATGAAGGTAGTCAAAATGCACTTAATTTTTATCTTTCAGAACCACTTCTTTCAGAGGAATCCACATTTACTACATTTATGCATTTTGTATAGGAATAAATTCATATCCTCGAAACTCTTGCTATAATGCACAGTCATTTCCCCATTGACCTAGAACTTATGAAACCAGTCTAAAGAATAATTCAGACTCTCAAAAAAACAAATTTTCAAGGAATGTTTTTCTAAAATGAACATCTTATATTCTAAGAGAAGCGTATCTAAGCAGCTGCACTGTTAGATTAGTTTAAAAATATTAGTTTTATGTTTTTACTTACTCTTTCAATAAGACCATTCTATTAAGAGAACGAAAATTTACTTGTCGAACCTTTTTAGGAAATCAGACAAATGACCCCAGAAATCAATGGTAAAGTAATCATGACAGCTGTTTAATTGTAATAAATGAAGGAACCATTAAATTATAAGCCAGACTTTGAATAAGCTTTAGAACTATTCAAGGAAGTACTTTTAGAATTGGAAAGAGTTGAAATCAATTATCATTTTTTAAAATGTGCTTGCTTCAGTATTTATTAATGGATTTCATTATACAAAATTAAGTATGTTGATGATTTAGATGATGAAATTGAATTACTGTCAAAAATCTATTCAATTATACTTTAATTATCACCTATTTGGGAACTGTTTAGAAGCAGATAAAATCAAGACCACATCGAATCCGCAATCTTTCAAAGACTCAATAAATTAAAAGTATTACGAAAGATTCGATAACAGGATACTCTTGATCTTGTTTAAGATGACCATTCCTTATTCACTAATATTCATAATTGGTTAAGAGATTTCTCAGAAGGAAAACTCACAAATAATTTGTACAAAAATACAGATTATTTGGGAAGAAGCAGTAGAGCATCATTGGATTACTATGGTTAATAAAATAAATTGAAAGGAAATTCTTTGTCAATTGGTATCGATAATTTGGCTGTTAGTGTGTTGAAATTCAAGCATATGATTAAATATATAAGAAGTGAAGTTGCTAAAAATCCTTGTTCAGCTAAGAGAATATCAATACTTTGTAGTTCTAATTCCTTAAATAGACAATTATTGAGAGTGACATCAGAATGTTCTCGATTAATTGAGTTGATTGTAGACACACATAAGGAGGAGACAAAAGCCTTCTAAACAATATTTAATTTGCTCAGCATTGGTTCTTAAGCTGTAGAAATTGTTAATCTCATTTTGCAAGATCCTTCTCAATAAGTAGGTATTTCAAACGAAATTGGTAAACTCACCACGAATGAATAGTAAATGCAAAGATAACAAGGTTTATCATACCATCCATTATTTGAATTATTCCATGTTGCTCGCAAATTTCAAGCCTCTTGCCAATTTAAGGTTAGATAAGTCACATAAATTAATTTAAGTTATGTGAAGTTATGTAGCATAATTATTAGTTTAGATAATCCTTTTGGATTATTTGAGTAGTTGTTCATCAAGAATAATTTGGAAACATTCCTCAGATTTTAATTATAAGAATGGCGTAATTATGAAGAAGAAAAGACTGATGTAGCTTTGGAATTACAGGCTTACATGTTCCAGGCATTACAACGTATTCTATAAAAGTTCTTGTTCCATCGCACTCCGGATTTTAAGGATACAGTTTTACATTAATTAATAAAATAAAAATTAGAAGAAGTGAACAGTTAATAAATATTGGAGTTTTTACGCTTTCCACTATATGTAAATTTGTGTGATTCTTTCTTTGAGGATGCTGGATAAAAAAATATGTCTGAAGTTATTTGTTTGATAGGAATGAAAAACACATTATATGAATAAGTGAAACATAGTAGGAATTTAGAAGTTAGAGTTAGTGAATTATTGATTAGGTGTTTAGAATGTTGGAACACACTTATTGATTTATATTCTGTATGGGATGATGGAATGAGTAATAGCTTTAATTTACTCAAAACTGTTCGTTAATTTTTCTCTGAAGAAATCTATTTTATGAGTCATATGGCTAACACTTATTAAAATGATGCTGGAACATATTAAAATAATAAAGTACGTCTCAACTTTGTTCATGCTTTAGTTGCTCTTTTAGTAATTGAAAGTGATGCTCTTCCAGCTCCACAACCTCCTGATTTTGAAGATGAAGTTCAACAACAATTTAAAGTATTATATGATGATCTCAAAATTCCTGCTTATAGATAATTATTAGAAAGAAACACTCCAGTCAATAGTACTGTATTTAGTAGTGCTCTACGATTACTCTCTAAACCCCTTTTCAATCAAAATTTGGAAAAAAATATCACTACTGTTGAGATTGAAGAAAATCAAATCAAAAAATAACACTATCATCATCTCATATTTTAGAGTTTACATACTATACTTTATAGACTAAATACATCAGACTTGAGTAATGAAAAATAAGAGATTCTCGAATTCCTTATTATTAGTCTTCATAATAATTAGACATTTATGTAATATATACTAAAAACTCAAAAGCCACATTCTACAAAGGGAATAGAATATTTTTTGAAATATTTTGAAAGATTTTTGGATTTAAGTTAACCTGTTGATTATCGATTAACAATGTTAGTATTTATTCTATTCCATCAAATACTATGTGTTAATGGTTCGAAATATTAGTCTTTTGCTAATGTTTGTCATTCATAAGTTGCAACTGTCTTAATAAATTTGTGCATGGATGCTTTTAAGTCTTTGTCCAAGAGATGTGAAAAATTAGTATAATTCCTCTCAATCAAAGATGCTAAATCATATTTACTAAAGGAGACTGGCACTGCCTTGGAATAAGTTGTAATTGAAGATTGCATGATGGATGCCATTCAATAAATGGTGGCATTAGAGTATTTACTTAAATTACTCCTTCATGAAATGAAATAGGATGCTAAGGAAAGTCTGAAAGCATATTCAAAATTGGTTAAATTAATGTTTTAAAAGGCATTCATTCGTGATTGGTTCTTATAATTAGTTAAGTTCAGTGATCATGTACAATATCCTCGTATCTTAAAAAGATAATCTATGATTAATAATAAACCAATTTACAACTACTTATCTAATTATATCTACAGTTATGGTAGAGATTTTCAAATAGATAGCAATACAGTACATTACTCTGATAAATCAATTGTATCTGTTTAGAGATTAAATATTATGGCTTCATGGTATACATAATTAATGGCAACACTCTAATAATTATCATAATTTGTGTAATTCTTCTTTTCAATTGGATTACAAGGATAACCATTTAGTAATTCTAATTAAAGAAATTATTATGAATAGTAAGAAATAGGTGATTCAATTTGGGCACCAAATATTAATAAAGAAATAATTAAAGGAGGAATTTTAGAATTATTTACATAAGAAAATAATACAATTTCTTCAGAAGAATATGCCTAATATTTTGTCTTATTTACACTGTAATTAAGTGTTTAGGAAATTTATGCACAAGATAAACCACTCCTATATGAAGAACTTTTGATTCCTGCATTAGAAGTAGTAAATCAAATATATAATTGGTTACAATAATTACCACCAAAGTCAATGAACACAACGAAATTAAAAGATATGAGTCAGCATTAAATGAGTTTTTACAAACATTTATTAGATGTAAATATATTATTTTATTTAGATTAAATGGATATGTGCAGATCCATCAAAGAAAGGAGCTTTCAAAAGAATAATCTTTACAGCATTCCACTCAATGTTATTGATGCTAAAATCTATTAAAGATTTTGAAATAATCCCAGAACCTACAGGCATGCTTTCAGTTTTTCATGGCTTACTATTAAAGCTTGATTTCAATGAACCGAACTCAGGAGCACTTATTGGATAACTATCATCTATTTTATCAGTTATATTAGATGTCTTCCCACCTAATGTAGAATGTTTAAGTAAGCCATATAATGGAAACTATGACATTATCAATATGTAGATTGAAATTTTAAAAACAACACAAGATGCAAAAATATTTTAATCAATTATACAATGTTGGATAGATATTGTTGTTAAATAAATTAGTAATAGAATAGATGTTAGATATCTTAAACAATTGACATTCATATCAGATGAAAAAATATATGATTCAAGTTCAAAATATAATCAAAAACATTCCTTATGGTGTCATGTACTTATTCTCATTAGGGAAATTTTAGCCAATGATGCCAGTTAATGTAGAGCAATACTTGAATTTATAACTTAACATGAATAAAGATTACATTCAGTAATTATTTAGATTGATCAAACACTATAATACTAATCATTGAGACAATTTACTGCAGTAACTGGACTTACATTGAAGCAAATTTAGAGTTATCCACAAAGTTTAATGCTCTACTATGAACAAGCATAAATAACTTAATTGTTCCTCGAAGTCTTGCTTACCAAAACTATCAGAACACAATACACTCTACCATTAGATAAAATAGTTTATACATTTATTGGATAATACAGTCAGTAACTTGGTGCTTACAAGAAATTTAAACTTTTCCTTTAAGGATTTAAACCATACACAGAATTAGAAACAAAACTTAATTAGGTGTTTGCAAAATCAGAGCCACTTAAGAATTCTGAATAACTATCCTTTACATAACAATCAGGTAAACTTAGTATGTAAACTCCCTCACCTTATCGTCCAAAATTCGATTAAACTTCAATATTTGATGGTAAATCAACAATGGGAGGTGGTTAAAAATTCAATCCAAAGAGGGATGTTGATCACATTAGTTGCTTTTAATATATTTGCCTTGTAGAATTCTTAAGATTCAGTCATTTTGCAATATAAGGAATTGCAGCCTCTATGAATATCTTAGATGTTGATAGAAATTTCTAATTAGAGGATAATGTATGGAATAGTTTTGGGGATAATCTTATGAGTTTCATTCATTTTAATTTGGAGGTGTTCATAAACATGTCTTAATCTGATTAGACTAATAATCATATAAGATTACATTAATCACTACTTCAAAATTATGATTTTTAAATGTAATACAATGGATTGTAATTGCTATGTGTTTATCCAAGTATTTTATTCATTAATTTTAGGTAATAAGGATGACTTATTCTTGCTATGTATTTAGAATATCATTTATGCATTTTGTGCTTAACTATAATATTTGTAATTAAGGGATGTGCATAGAAAGATTAATTTTATTAAAGATTCATACAATTTAGAAATATAATTGACATCTAATTTAAGTATATATAATGGTTAATTAGGTAAATATGCTGAAACATTGAAAGGTCATCCATATATTAATAATAAACATGAAAAATTTATGGAAACAATTTCATTTGGTGAGAATTTGAATGATGAAGCTAATGATTCTTATTTCAATAGATGGAGAAATAAATTTGAGGAAAAGCTTAACGAGTATAAGGGATTATGATTTATAATTTTGGTATGAGAGTAATTTTATTTATGAAAATACATTCCAAAAGTCAACCTAATTTGAGATTTCTCAAATAAGGGACTCAATAACTGTAACCTAAGACATTCTAAACAAAAACACAAATATCAACCATAAAAACAGAAGCTTCATAAGAATCCAGCACTCCACGATATTAGAGATTTGGACTTCTATAAAAGAGAGACACAATAATTAAGCGTCTACCCACTAAAATGGACACTCGCCCTATAACTGGTAGTCGTATCCTTTTGACTCCTCGTGAAACTAACTCAATCGGGTAGGCTGTGAAGTACCTACAATAAGACACATACTATATGGCAGAACTAATTAAGGGTCAAAATGGAGAGGCATACTTTCCTAAGCTGTTTCGTGACCACTTTAATATGAGTTTCTTTAGCATTCGATAATGCATGAATCAAATGATCTTGTACAAGCCTAAAGGTATTTAATTACCACAGACACAGAAGAAGTGTACATTGTTATTTGATTTGGATGAAACACTAGTACATTGTAACCTTGATCTCATGGTACCAGTAGACAAGAAATTGAATATCAAAATTTAAAACGAGAATCTCACTGTAGGGGTTAGTGTTAGACCAGGATTATAATAAATGCTTGAAACTTTATCCCCATTATTTGAATTAGTTGTATTCACTGCTTCTCATGGTGTTTATGCAAAGAAAGTATTATTATCTTAAACTTAGATAGTCGAATACATAGATCCAAAGAGACTTATTTCATAGGTGTTGTGTAGAGAACAATGTTGTTTTACGAGTGGTGGTCTCTATGTTAAGGATTTGAGTGTCATTTAGAATAGGCACTTGTCTAAGATCATTCTCATTGACAATGCCTCTTGTAGTTATTTTCTCTAATTGGATAATGGTATTCCAATAATTCCATATTTCGATAATAAATCAGACAAATAACTCGGATAACTGACAAAGTTCCTTTAAGATCTGAATTTGTCTGAAGATGTACGCGATTAACTTAAGTATTGTATTAGATAATTTAGAAATACTTTCAAGAATCATCTACTCTTGAAAGCCACCACTCCTGAATAAGCCCTAGAATTGATGGTGGGTAAATTGTGAAATCTCATATATAGATCAATTATTATTTATAGCTGCGTCGATAAACGAATTCCATTCTATAGCGTTGTATCGTTGCAGCTCTATGGACAGAAATTTTATTTTTTGCATTATTCTCTCTATTTACAATTCTTCAGAATTAGGCATCTAACCTATTCCTAGCAATAATTTTTCGATAATATTGTAGTATTCATATGACTTTGCATGTTAGGGTCTCCAATTCATGAAATCATTTTTGAGTTGTTAAAATTATTTGTAGAGTTTTGATTCATGGTCATTTAACATTGGCAGAAAGTATGTGCAAATGTTTTTGTCCTCATTTTCTAAGTGTTTCAGTACAATTAAACAGGGTATTGCCACAAATATATCACTATCTCTGCACTCCAATTACTCTGCAAATTATGGGTATTTTTCAGCAGTTGTTTCAATAATATGAGAAAAGAGCATTAGTTATGTGTACTTCTTGGGTTCCAGTAAATAATTTAATCCCTTTTCCCATTGTGTTTCATACTCGACTAGTAAATCTACTAATTCTCCATTATTTTTTAATTAAGGATCCACCATCTCTATATTACCCTCATATTTTCTCATCTGTTCCCTAAATTTCTGAAAACTAAAATCAACTACATTATACTTGGCTTTGATACTGTCTGCTAAATTTCTTACAGCTTTAGATTATTCTTTTGTTACTCTTCTCGTAATCCCTTCTGCTTCTAGAAGTATGTCTACTCCAAGATCATCTCGTCCTTTTCCCTCTACATTAGCAACAGAATTAATTTGCGCCATTACTTTGCATAACTAAATTAAATCAATAATACCTCATATTTTCGCTAAATATAGTGTTCACTAGTCACTAGGATCCTACCCCGTAATTTCTCGCGAATCTCAATAGTGGTCATCTCTTTGTCAATTTCAATGGCTTGCAGTATGAATCTTCTTGCTTTTGCTTCAATCTCCATTAACTCTTATACATAGTACTAAATTGAGCTACTACGTTACTTTTTCAAAGTTCACCCAAATTATGTCAAAGTTCTCAAGGAGAGTCTGGATTTCGTGTTTGAGTTTCTAGGAGGAGAAATCAGGACTCTCCTACCCTGTACTAGAGTATGTGTGTCGGATGACATGTTGAACTTTGTAAAACGCTTCAACGAGTCTAACTCCTGCTTCCAAAACTTCAGTCGAGAATGCATACTTTTCTGAGTTCACCCACAAGTAAGGGAATCCTAATTACCTTACAGTATACCCTCTTGAGCACTGTCGAGAATTTCAGTCAAGTAACATAATTCACCATCTGTATATAGAATTTTGTATGCTTTCGAAAAAGAGTCACGATAATCACGAGACACTGATTTAACTTTATAAACCTACTCTATTATTGAATGTACTTTGCACATGTTTTCGAGATGATGGAGGAATTTCTTGCAACTGCGTTATCCCTCCGGGTTATCGAGGTCATACTTTTAATAATCCCTTTGAATCAATTAACTCTAACATCTATATGCCTTTTCCAATGCTTCAAATTCCTCTGACCTATTGTGTAATTAATTCATACCTCTTAAATTCTTCTAAATCTGTCAATGGTCTAGGGGGAGCAGTCATACAACGTTTATAGATTTATTCATCATATGAAGTTGCATCAGATACTAACTTAATTACAATATTACTGTCATCATCTATGTCTTAGTCGTACTAATTTTGCATTAAATATATTTATAATTTTAGAATAAAAAATACATATTGAAACATTCCTAAAGACATAAATTTTTATTAATATTGTTCATTCTTACATTTCTATATTTTAAGTCATAGAAGTTTAGGGATTAAAATCCATGAAAAACTTGAGTTATTCTTTCTCTTTTTGCAATAATATTAATAACTCTTGTTCATAATTTCCTCTTTTTTAACCAAGTAAATTTTGCCAATAATGATTTTATATTCTAAGGGGAGAAATGGACATGAAACTAATATTTATTCTAAAAAAACATACGTCTCAAATGATAACAACAGGCTTATTATAGT